>JAYJMB010006151.1:0-11304 GCA_036873735.1 Pouteria campechiana | reverse complement strand
CAAAATTCACATTCAAAATTTGAATTTCAAAATTTCGTACGAAAATTCAAATCTCTTTATGAATGAAAAAAACATAACAAAAATTTATCATTTTTAATTCTTTCAACTACAATTGGTGATATGTCGCCATTTGAAGCAGGGATCTACCTAATAAATTGCAAGGAACGTTGCTCAGAGATTTGCATTAATGTAGTTTCAAGGATAATGCATTATGCTTACATTAATGCAGCTTCAGCAAGATGTCGCTCTCGACTAGCTAGTCTTATTGTCGATGTCAGCAACAAAAGCAAGGTCTTTTTTTTTTCCCTCTTGGCAGCTTGATAATATGTTTATATTCTTTCATAAACCACGCGATCTGTACCCTTAAATCATTTTTCCACCAACTTTATCGTTTTCACAATAAAACAATAAAATGTATTTATTTTATCAATATTCATTTAATTATTTCTGTGTTTGACAATTGATATTTATACCAACATTATCATTTCATCTTATCGTTTGAACCCTCTCCCCATACCTTACATACATTCAAACACATTTTAAGGGATAAAATCAACTAAGCTATTACAATAAGAGGGCGCATTTGAGAATGAGAAAAGATTTGGGGAAAAAATGTAAAAAAATGATGAAAGAGAGAGAGAGAGAGAGAGAGAGAGAGAGAGAGTGATGTGATGTGATGTAACAGAGGATAATGACAAAAATAAAGTGAATAAAATGAAATTACATAGACTTTTTATTTATAAAGAAGTGAAATAATAATTTAAAATATATAATAATAATAATAAATATAAGTTGATAGGTAGTTAAAATGTTAAATCATATTAAAATATGTATAAAAAAGGTATAAAAAGATAGAAATTTTTTTAATTCTTTTTTTCTCATTACCAAAAACACCCAGGTGCATTTAGGAATGAAGAGATATAGGGAAAAAAGATATGTGAAAAAGTAAGGGAAAAGAGACAGAGTAATGTAATATGATATAGGATAATGATTAAAAACAAAATGAATAATAACAAAATAAGTAGAGTTTTTATACAAAAAGATGTGAAATAATAATTAAAAATATATATAATAATAAAAAAGATAAATTATTAAGCAGTTAAGATATCAAATCATATCAAAAGGTGTATGAAAGAGATTATAAAAGATAAAAAGTTTTTCACCATTTTTTTCTCATTACCAAACACAACCTAAGGGTGTCTTTGGGAATAAGAAAAGATATGGGGAAAAGTGAAAAATAAGGAAAGAGAGAGTGTGTGATGTAATGTGATAGAAGATAATAATTAAAAATAAAATAGATAAGATTTTTGTATAAAAAATATAAAATAGTGATTAGAAATATAAGTAATAACAGAGAAAAGATGCATTGTTAGTAATTAAGATATCAAATCATATCAAAAGATATATAAAAATGAGTGAAAAAAGTGAAAAATTTCACCACTTTTTTTACATTACCAAACACAACCTAGGAGATCAATCCATTTCATAAGTAAATTTAATTAAAATATTTACAAATCAATTTTTAATTAAATAGAATTGGTTGGCATTCAATTATTGGTTAACTACTCAAAGTCTACCTATATTGAAATAAAATAAACATATGTTGTTCAAAAATGTGTAATAGACGAGAGCAGATTCTCTATCTTCATTAATTATGATGGATGACTCTAGCCAACCAAAAACTAAGATAACAAAAATTGCATGTTATTTTTGAGACAATAAATGCTTGAAAAGAATAAAAATCATGTTCACTTACAATGGAAAGTGATTTTAGTAGATGGGCCATTATTGCGATGTAAACATGATTTCAGTTGTCAAATATTTTTATAAATGATAATTGAAAAACATTCAAATATCATTGATGATGCATTTGGATTAAAAAATTATATTAAAATTTTTATTATAATTTAATTTGGCATACTTAAACATTAAATTGATCTCTATTAATCAAATATCTTTTAAAAAATTCTAAACATATTTTATGATTTGTATTAAGGAAGGCATAATAAAAATTTAAATAATTTAATTTCAATAAAATTTGTAATTTTTATTTATTATCTTTATTCAAATCATAAAATGGATAGATTGCCCGAGTTCAAGTACATAAGTAGCTGCAATTGCCCTACAAAGACTCACTTTCACTACCTATGTATTAGGGAACCGTAACATAAGATAAGTTCTACAGTTGGCAAAGTAGCAACGTCAAATTCCTACTATGATAGGAGATCTAATCTAACCATAATTCAGTTCTATAAGACTCCAACTATAACTCGAACCATTTCATAAAAAGACTCCTAAAAGAACTAGAGATATATAACCCTCTAGAATTCATCTCTATATAAGATACCTCACCAATTATGACTGTCTTGATATATCGACCCAAGTTCAATTATAAAAGGACTATGTATGCACACTTTCAAAAATAAGCACTTTCTTCTGTACCACATACCCTATATAAGGTCTTATTACTGACTTGAGCATTGGAGGGTCCACGCTTGGACCACCCCCGACGCCTTCTAACATTTTTCTTATTATGCAAGATCAGTATTTCAAGATTATCATGATAGAAGTTTGGCCACGACCCAAACGCTATGCATTGCCAACTCATTCTTGGAACCTCCATAGATTTATCCTCTCACTACTTGTAATCTCAAGTTTTCACATTCTATTTCACTCCTCAATGGTATTCCTTTCACCTTTCCTTTACAGTACTACTGTGATATCCCACATTGCTCAAGTAAATGGTGGGGAATGGGTGTGATGCATTTTAAAATCATGTGGCACTGTTGTGAACGTCAAAGTAAACAATATCACACTGTAGGACTTATTAAGCTATTACAATTGGTATCAAAGCTGACCCCAATAGCTCAAAGGTAGTATGTATAGCAAGGATGTTGGAGTTCTAGAGGAGCAGAAAGTGTGATATCTCATATTGCCTAGGTGAGGGGGGGAGTTATGAGTTAAGTGTGGGGGCTCGGGTGTGAACGAGTATGACACATTTTAAAACCGTGCAACTCTGTTGCGAATGCTAAAGTGGACAATATTACCCTATAGGACTGGGACTATTACAATTACCTTGCTATTAGTCACCTAGGAGTATTAGGTGTTATAAGGTCATACTTATTAATTCATACACATGACCCATGTTATTTGGGTCAGAACATAAGCTCGTGATCAATGTTATTAGAACCGGACCAATAATTGAACCAATTAATAAGCTAATTTAGTTCAAACCAATTAGACCATTCATTTGAACTTGTTTTAACCATGATGTCATCATAATATAATTATGATGTCATAGAATTTTATTCATTTTAAAATATATAAATATTATAAATTTTAAATAATATAGTAAATATATTATGCATGATGTAATGATTATATAGCCCAAGATAACTAGGAACAAATATAATAATTAAAATTAAAAAGCATAATTATATTCATGAATCATGATGATAAAATTTAAAACATGAATTAAATAAAATATGTGCCTATGCAAGTAAAAACAATAAAATAATTAAATAAACTAACCTTAAAAATTTGTGATACTCCATTGGTTTTTACTCATCATAATTAACATCGATGCTCCTTTAAACTATAAAACTCCCAATAAATTTAAAATAAAATAATAAATAACAATAAATCAATTATTTTTAGATAATTTTATTAACACGTAAATATCATTTTGACTTACATCATTAATCTATAAATGTAACTAAATGGCATATGAAAGCAACATTCAAAGAAGTAACCATATCAAATTTTAAAGTTTACAATCATAAATCCATCGCTTCATAAAATTCTAAGTTCAAAGCCAAATATATTATCATAAAAAATTTCAAATATAATCTTCAACATTGAATTTCAAAACTTTCATCATTTTCACATGAGCTCCCTCCTCTTCTTCTTCTATAATTAGAGATCATAGAAATACGTAAAAAATTTTGAATATTAACAAATGATAACCTACCAAAATAGAAATAAAATTAAAATTTTAAAATTAAAATAGAATACCAAATTCCTCATCATCTCTTGTAAATTATAAACTATTTAGTTGATCCATTTAAAGCCACTTATTAACATCTTCATTAGTCAATAAAGGAGACTCCTATTCCACTACCCACTCTATCATAATATCCATTTCTTCTAAAGATATAGGATCAAAATATTATTTCTTTTTTTTTTCTTCCTACAAAAATATAAAGTAGACTTCAATTGTAAAATTTAAATGCAATGAAATTAGTGAAAGTTATTTTTGAACTATAATACACTTACATAATTCCTTATTTATAATAAACGTATACAAGATCACATAATTTTTCTAATGCTCTAAACGATTCCTCTTCTTAGTGTATATACATTCTAAAATACTCCAATTACATTCATATCTAGAAGAACTGCATGCTTGGCTTAAAATTCTTATAGCCAATTTTTGCAAATTTGGAGTGCAATCTCCATAAATTTGCTACCAAATGTTGAAAAAATAAGTAGATATAATAGGTTAGCCATCTTATCCAAATTTATAATTTTAAAAAATAATATAAATAAAATACCTAGAGTTATAGATTAAAAAGAATCTATTACAGCTAACCTTCCGAAATCTTCATGTGAAAATCTAAACACATCCAACTTTAGATTAATTTTCACTAGCACATCAACTACACCTTGAGATACCAGATGAAGACATTCAACAACCCCTTTTATTGCTATTATTCTTGTTTCTTCATCCATATCATATTAAAATTGTGGATTGAACCAATAGCTTGCAAAATGAAGAGGTTAACTAAGTTGATGTAGCCATTGAGAATCTACAATTGAGATGAAGTGTTCACTGTTTATCTTAAATTTTAAGGGTATTTTCTTTATAACATTCTTAGCTCTTTGCATACTTTCGAAAATGTATCTCATAGATGGCCATTCATCACTATCTACCATTCTTAATATACAAACAAGTGACTTAAAGGCTTGCAAAAATATCAAACATTTGTCCCAAAATGAAGTAGATAGAATCAAATCAAATACATAATGCCTTTTTTATTTTTAATCTATTTGCTTTCAATCCATTATTGACTAGTCAGCATAGCTCACAACTAATTTTTACAATTCAACAAGCTTTGAAGTGCAAGAAAGTGCAGTGCAAATTGAGTTATAGCTGGTCAAATAAATTTTTTCTTAACTATAAATTTTCTCATCAAACTCAAAACAAAGCCATGGTTATAAATGAAAGTTCTAATAGTCAAATCTTGACTGATTAATTCCTTAACATAATCCATTTTAGCAATATCTTCTAACATCAAATCCCATTACTAATTCAATAAAAACAACATCCAAGCTTGTAGTTGACAGATTATCGATCGCTACTTGAATAACATTTTCATCACTAACTTCTTCCACAATATCAATAAGCAATATAGCAAGCATTTCACCACTTTTTGCATGCTTGGAGGCATTGACTGACATTAAAAATATAGTTCCCTTAGCATAATAAACTAAAAAATTTATCAAAATCTTTCCCTTCTTATCTATCCATCCATCAGCCATAATTGTACAATCAAAATCTTCCATAATTTTTTAAATAAACTAATGGGTCTTTCAACTCTTCAATATTTTTTAAGTAAAAAGTCATACAAATCATTAAAGGTAGTTGCTTTATATCCATAACTAATCATTAATACGGAATCAAACATAGATTGAAAATATATAGAATTAGCAACATTAAATGGTGGAATGAAAACTGGAACTGAAACCTAATAGTAGACAAAGCCAATAGGACAAATCGAGCAAGAAAAAAACTATCAAACTTTGTACAAAAGAATGAGACATTTCATGTCCATAGCCTTTTTTCCATTTTGGATAGATTTATGCATGAATCATAAAACATTTTGGAGCATCTAGATGTGCCCTTTCAATGGCATCTTTACTAGCTATAGCATTTCTAATTGCTTGCCTCCAACTAATGCTTTCATTTGTTTAAAGCACCTTTTGCATTTGTTTTTAAACTAGGACCATCAACATCATCATCAACATCTTCATTAATAGTTAGAAATGATGAGAATGGGCTACCTTTTGGAATAAACTATTTTTTAGCACTTATTATAATAGTGCTTTCAAGGTCTCCTTTTATCTCTAACAACACCTTTGGTGGAACTTTCTTATATTGGGTAACATCACCTTTTATATTAGCTAGGTGCTTCTTCACTTTATAAATCCCTCTACAACTGAAATCTTTCCAAATATAAGATTTCTCTTTGTTCTTTTCTATCTCTAAGACATGATTACATGCAATTTCAGTCATTTCCCTTATTAAACGTATTTTGAAAGCCTAAAAGTTACAATAATCACATAATTATTCAAAGATTCAAGCATAAATAAGGCACACAATTTAATTACTCACACTAAAAAATATTACAAATATAGTAGCAAGCAAGCAACCAAAGATGAGGGCACATCTAGGGAAATATAGGTCTATTACCTTGCCGACTCAATCTAAAAATGAAACTAATGGGTTTGAAAAAATAGTGAAAAAATAGAGAGAGTATGCAAAAAAAAATTACTTACACACAATGTTGTTGCTTGCTAAAGTTAAAGGAGATGCCAGAGCTGTCATTGATGGTTGTCTCTAAAAGGAAAGAGATGGGAAGACATTGTTGGATCAAAAAAACCCTTTTATTTTACAAAAAGAGCTAAGACTGAGAGATGAATGACACAATAACAAAAATGGCTTTACACAACACCAATTTTGGTTGCATTAAGGCAAAATTTGGCTACATTTAAACAAATACAGCAAAAAAAATCGCTGTATACACCTTGTCACAATTACACAAATGCAGGCATATTTCCAATTTGCTACATTTAATTTTTTTTGTAGCCATCTGTACGTACAAAAGGAAATCATTTTATTGGCTACATAAATATGTACCTAATATTTCGCTACATTTAGTTTAAATGCTACTAAAAAATTGGTTGCATATAACACCATGATTTGTCAAAATTAGTATTACAAGTAGCCAAAGGTTCAATGCATAATCTCTTTACCTAAATCCAACTAGAAGTTTTCGTTACATTTAGACATATGCAACCAATAATATGGCTACCAATACTTGAAACTCATTAATTAAAAGTCATAAAAACAACCAAAAGTTGGCTGCATTTGTGGATAATGCAACAAAAAATCATTTTTACATTTGATATGATTAAGTGATTTGTTACCACATTTGGAAATTACAATTATAATACCTATTCTTACATGAATAGTTAGTTAAACACCACAAATAAAAAAATGATAGGGTCTAATGTGCAACTCCACAATTACACATCATATGATAATAAGATGCTTACTAATTAGTCAAATATGATAAACAAGGTTAGATAAGTAACATATTGATAGTTTTCTATGTGAAATATATGTCTGATGAAATAATAAGAGTCACTCATAGGTCGTGGACTCTCATAAAAAGTTTAAGAAGTTTAATAGTGACCTGTTCAAGTTAAAAGTAGCTCATCTTCACTCATATGTTAAAATATCTTGACCCTTCTCACTATTACACCCTCCTGTCCATAAGATTAAAAACATGAGTCATAAATCAAATATCAAAAGTAAGAAATAAGAACGAAAACATTAGCATTTGGCCATCGAAAATGAGAAATTATGATTTAGTTAGTAATATGCTACATCAACATGCAAACCATATTATGTTTTATTAACATGTAGGCTATTTGCCCTTTTATTTTCTACAAATATACAAAATGTTTCTAGACCAAATCATGACATAATGGACCAAAGGTGAGTTGTCCATGCACCAAAATTTTCCAAGTGGAACAATCCTAAACACTTGGGCATTAATTTAAGACTACATTAAAACAATAAAAGGAAAAAAAGAACATGACAATCTTGAATCTTCTTGTTCAACCATTCATATTCTAGAGCAAGAGATTCCATGGATAGCAAGGGTTTTGAAACACACCCAATAAAAGTATAAGAGGGCATCATATGTGCATTTCTGATTGTGCATTACAGGACCATTGGCAACAAGAACATATTCGAAACTCAACACGCTATCCTAACCCATAGAACTCAGTGTAATAATGGCAACACAACTAGATGTCTCCCTTAAGTAAACAAAAGAAGGCATTGCAGAAAGCCAGCTCATGGTCTAGGTGCCACAGGCTTGCCTCCACGCATAATATTAGCCTAAATAGTTGACACGGAGCCATCTCCAGGCATGGAACTTCCTTCAATACCCTAAACTAGAAATTATATTATAAACTAACTAGACATTCTAAAGTAACATAATGATTTACAAACATCTAGTACCCATACCAGTTATTGGTGACTTTGGGGAGGCAACTCATTCCATTTGAAATGATTGAATAATCAATAAAGGCAATGAAAACAAAACTTTTTTTACCAAAAATAATAAATAGGAGTACATTAGTAATACATTTGAAGACAAAGAAGCAATGTATACCTGACTAGCAAAGGTATTGACATGGAACCAAATATTTTCAAGTTTGAACCAAACAGTATGTTACACTCAATCAAGAACGAGATTGTGCAGAATGGCCAAAGAAAATCATAATGGTCAATGTGAGGGGGATGCAATCTCCTTCATCGTAGATATTGACAATGCAACTATTTGGAATGCATGTGGGTGGAAGGACATGCCACCTGACCAATTTTCTGATAACAGTCTTGAATTGTGGTGGAAGAGGATTAAACTCTTCATCTCCAATAATGCCTAGAGGATTCCCATTCTTGTCTTGCAAATTAGAATTTGTAATTAGAATATGGTTATGAGGGAAACAAAGTTACCATTGCATAGTTGTAACAGCAGCCGAACTGAATAGTTACATGCCCTTTGCCACGCATCCACTTCCTTGGTTCTGAATATGTGCGCTCTACAATTTGATTAATGGTAAATAAATAAATTAAACAAAGCTTGCAACATAAAGTATAAGAATCAATTTGTCTCAATCTGAAATAAAATGGTGCAGATTTCCAAAAGTAAGATGTGAAAGTGGTTCAAGGAAGTGCGAGAACTGATCTGTGCCAAGTGATTCCTGGGATGACTTAAGCAACCTTGACTCCATAAAATCAAACACCTACATAGCACACAAATCCTTCCCCCTTTCAGCTTCCAACATGGAGGACAAGATACTCAATTGAACTAATAAGGAAGCAGAAATTAGGTTTGACATGCTCCAAATCGTAATAAAACCGAAACCCTATGATCTTTTGCATTTGAGTGTGTAAGGCCTCAACCTAAGAGTAGATCTAAATGCATACTGAGACCCCATTTTTCAACCCAGGAGCTACCCTATTGTGAATGTAATGCCACTAGACATGTTTCACACAACCCCATTCAACCATCAAACATAGCATTTAGCAACAGGAAAAAAGCATCCAGAAAAAAAAGGAAAAGATGCAAGGAAATACTAAAACACTGACTGTCTTGTTGCTCACCATACTGGAAGGAGATTCCATCGTTGAAGCAAGCGTCGCCACTGAAAGAAACACCAAGTTGGGTAGAGAGGGAAAAAATTAATGGCTTGGGCTAGCAGAGAAGAAATGAGGGAAAATACAGAAACGGTATAACTCACTCAATGGGTCGCTGCTCGTTGGAGTAGTAGGAGACGCTGATGGAAGGAAATAGAGGACGCGACGTAGGTAGGGTTGTGAAAATATCTTACTGTTCATGCAAAAGCAGAGCAAATCAAGGATTGAAGGCGTCAGGGCGAGCCACACAGCCAATGGAATCAGGCAATGCTGCCGGAGACAAGGGCAAGGACACTATCAATGTCAATGGCAGCCGGTATCTCCTATAGCTACCACTGGCAACCAGCAAATGGGGAGATAAAAAACTAGTTGTGCGACTTGCTAGAGGGAGGGGGATGGAAGCAGGGGCGGCTAGGTGACACTGCATAGAAAATTTAGGGCAAGTGGGGACTTCAGTAAGTTGGCACCATGGCTCCATTTTCTGGCGCCACGGCTTTAGAAACAGTGGCCCATATATATGTTATGAGCACTTTATTAGAAATTATTTCTAATTATTACTACTAAACGCCATCTATCTTATCCTTTAGTATAATTTATTATTGCTATTTATTTCGAGTGGCTTATTTGAGAAATTATTTTGTTAGAAAATGAAAAATTGTGACACATAAGTTGTTGTAAAAGACACCTTTGCTAATAATCAATGTTATTCCTAAATTAATATTTAGTAAAAAATTATTATTTCTAATTGTTCTTTATATAGTGACTACATTTTATTGTTATAAAATATTTTAATAATATAAAATTTTAATATTTTATTATCGCTAATAATCAATAATAATATTTTAGTGTTGCATATGGTATTAAACACAATGAAAATGTTGGTTGCGTTTGATTTCAAATGCAGCTAACTCAAAATGGTTGCGTATGGTACCAAACGCAGCCAACAATTGCTACATTTAGTGTTGTACAAAGGTAATCAATCCAAAGTGACTGCATATGGACTACATTTAGTGTTGTATAAAGGTAGCCAATTCAAAGTGACTACATTTAGTGTTTCCCGTGTTCCACATGCATTTTGCATATGCCGTAGCATCCCTACAACATCTTCGTCATACTCAAAGGCGCCTAATAATGGTCCTCCAATGTCTTCTTGCACTTGATCCACCTTCACTAGTGAGACTCTAGTTTCTCCATGGTGGACCCCAACTGTATAGTGTCCAGTCATCCTATGCTTAAACAAATGTCATCATATCTCTACGAGCAGCAGTAATATTCGATTGTCATAGGTTATACATGGACAAAATATGGTGTCATCACCTTCCATGCTCAACTTTGCAAACTTTAGAAATTATTGAATGTCATCCATATACTTCTTGCTCAGCTTGATTGGCTCTTGGATCCATATTTTATCCATCCCTATAAGAATTGGATAATCAAGGCGGGGTGTTACCTTGTCATGCCCTACTTTCCAAGATGTGATGATACATTTTGCACTAGAATTCACCAACATTTGCCAAATTTTAGGCGGGGTGCTCTAGCCCCATTTTGGAACTTGATTAGTTTCTACAGAGAAATGGACAGAGTATTCCCTGAAATACTAAGGTCTAACCTATACAATATTTATCGAATAAAATAAAATAATAACATAAACTCTAAAACACACACCCATACTCCTACAACCCAAGATCGGCCCGAATCATGATACATAATTGGGATCATATAATTTTCATATAACATCAAATATACCTATCTATGACATGTCATACATTTGATCATACATTAATTAAAATATTTCAACTACAATTATA
>JAYJMB010006150.1:0-11306 GCA_036873735.1 Pouteria campechiana | reverse complement strand
AACCCAAGGAAACTGACACGTAACCCTCCCGTGGGTGCCACGGGAGGGCAGAAGAATCCGGGAATTCCCAACTCATACTGGGAGGAAGAGAATAAAGTCTGAAGGCTGCTACAACAGCCTCAGAAACTTGGGGAAATGATTTTTCGACAGCCATAGAAACAGAAAGGGCGAGAAGACGAAGACGACAGAAAGGAGAGAGAAAGAATGCCTGTCCCTACGGAGAAAATGACCTGCCTCACCTTCGCGAGCGTTTTAAATAAACGTTTCCCACAAAATCACCTAGGGTTTCGTGAAAAACTAGAAGAAAAAATAGCTGGTTTCCGGCACAAAAACTAGAAACCAGCCGTCGTTAAGTTAAATCGCCTTTACGGACCCGCCACGTGGGCAAGGAAGAACAACCGACCCTCGAAAATTCAAAAATGCATTTAAGGCTCCGCCACGTAGGCAAGGAAGGGCAACAGGCGTAAAAGTCGGCGACCTTCAAATTTCAAAAATGCCCTCCAGAAGCATAGGAACGGACCCGCCAAAGTCTTTTCAACCCCTCCGTCAGATGAATATACAAGAGAGGCATATTTTCGAATGAACTCGCGCATAGAATTCAAGAAAACGGGCACTCCGCGCCCTCTTAAAAGGGGGGACTAGTGTTAGGGAACTCTAACACTTGCCAGCTGCCAACCCGCCATGTCAAAATATTATCCTTTCTAGGGACCTCCCCCAAATCCCGAGGAATCCGAAAGACAGGATATACATCCCGAGGATCCCTCCTCTAGGTAAACTTCCTAGTCCGCCCTGTGTACCAAATCGCAAGACTCCCGACTGCACCCCTCGCTCATCTATAAATACGGACCAGGTATGCATCCCCAGACCGAACTGACTCATCCTCATCTCATCCTCCTCCTAAAAGTCCCGTATACTAACTTGAGCGTCGGAGTGTTCACGCCGGGAACACCCCCGGCGTCCTCTGATTTGTGTTCTGGTTTTGTAGGATCAAGGAGGGGAGATCTCGAAAGCTTCATCAGCATACTGTTTGGGAATTTCCCAAACAACATGGAAATGTCCCTCAATAAGCTAACAAATTAAAGTGAATATACGCCTTTGATTTTCATTTCCAACTTGAGGGTAGAATTCGTTAAAAATCCTTAAAACATCAAGAATTAAAGATATGACTCTAGTACTAATTAAAAATATATTACAACTTCCCTTATATATTGCTAATATTGTCTAACTTTATCTCTAAAATAGAAAAAATTAAAAAAATATTTATATTTTTAATGTAGAGCAAATTATGGTAAAAATTTAGAAAAAATCTTTATATTTTATAAAATAATGAATAACATATCTTTATTTTATACCTAGTATATAAGTTTAAATGAAAGTATGAATTATATTATATATAAAATAAAATATAAATATGTTAATGGTTTAGATTATTTTTCCATATGTTGATTATTTCTCTCCACATATAGTGGTTATATAGTGCCGACATCTCTAAATGATTCTAATGGTGTCATTGTGTCACTTTTTTTAAGCTCCATATCGATGGTTATATAAAATCTAACCCATCTATCAATTACGTTACGATTTATATAACTAGAAACATAAAAAAATTTATATAAGCCATAATATTAAAATTATTTAAAGGAATCTTAACCAACTAAAATTATTTGTTTGCTAGAGGGATCTACATCTTTTGAATTAAATACCTAAATTTTTTAAAATATTTATTTCATATAATATAACAATTTTACAAATTTTATAATATTTTAACAATTGAATTCATGGATTTATGTGATATTATATGTTTTAATATAACTTTAGAAAAAGTATAGCCCACACATAATTCTAATTAAAATATTTTTTAATATCTTTTTGAAATAAATAATATTAAATGTAATGGTAAAAAATGGAAAATTTGCAGCCAACCAAATGCAACCAAATTCAGGTGACTATGTTTGGCATGATAATGGCCAAAGAAAATAATGAATTTTTTTTTTAACTATTTAACAAGAATGATTAACAATATAGATAGTTATAAAAAAATAGAGTGATTACAATTATTACCATTGATGTGATATTTTAACTACTCTATCTTATCTACTTATCATTTTCTTCTTCTTATTTACACTTAGAAATATTATCATTTATTTATTGAAAAGAATATCTACAAACATTCACATTTATTTATTGAAAAGAATATCTATTTTATTTTTACTTATACTTTATTTATAGTTATTATCTTTATTTTAGTCAATCACTTTCTCCTTTTATCTTTTAGCTCTCATCTCAATTTCCAAGCTAAGATTGAAATTATAATACAGCGCAAGAGGATTTTAATAATTTATAAAATAATTTTTTATTATTATATTTCAATTGCATGGAAAACCTAAAAAGATCTTTTTCGTAGTTCACATTCGGTAATTTTTTTTCGTACTTTTGTATAACTATTCATATTTTTAATCATTTATATTAAATAATTATCATATTTATTTCTTTACTTTTTTTTGCCATTATCATACTAAACACAGTCAACAATTTGGCTGTGTTTGCTACAAAATGTAGCCAAATAGGGATGGTTGTATTTATCATTTGGGGACAAATGCAACCAATATAGGTTGGAGGTTGCGAATGTAGCCACCCAAATTCAAATGCAATCAAATTTTTAGTTGCGTTTGATATCAAATATAGCCAAAAACAATTGTCTTTTATGCCTAATGCAACCAAGCCCAAAATGATTGTGTTGTGATAGTTGCTTTTACTTATTTTTGTTGTAGTGTCATCTAACGAGGTCAATTTTTGTTGTAGTGTCATCACACAAGGTCAATATTCTTCACCATGGGGACATCGAAAACTTCATGCTTCAGACGTTCCTGACAAATGAATAATATAACTATAACATGGTCCAAATCTACCATCCGCAGTCACACTCAAAGATTGGTCGTTGGCATACACTAAAATTCCTTCCAAGGATGAAGTGAAAATTCAGGGGAAAAAATAAAAAGGTCATGTAGAACGACTTGATAAATAATTTCACGGATCCTTAAAAAGTTGAAAGCCCTGATGGCTAGTACATCCCTATCTAATCCTCAAGATACCGTTGTTGGTTGAGCAAAAGAAGCAAAGCGGCCAATCTCTGGTACTTTACAAAACCACATTGTATTGTTTCTATCAGAAACCAGCATACCCCTATAAATCAGAAGCCATCATAGCGCCATAAATTTACAGCCTATAGCTGCTCTAACCTCCCACTCCAGAAGATCCATATCCACCAAGTGCATGCGTTGCTTGTGAAGATGACGGGTATGAGCCGCTTGACAATGGGTACGAAGACCTCAAACTGGTATCAATCTTGCCCTAGCTACTGGAGTCTGGCTCTTTGTGAGAAGCTATGAATTCCTGCAAGTAAATTTGCATATGCACGTAAGATGGTAAGAGGATAATCCATGTACATACATTTGGAGTGTGAAGGTCAATCCACATTCATCAAGCTATGGTCAATGGCACAGGTTATTTAAATTTAACACAGATCAGTATAAACAACCATTCTCAATTTAGGCTACGTTTCCCAAACTAGCCAGATGCAAGATTTCTTCCCTTTATAACAATTCCTTTCTTGATTTATTTTTACATTATCAAGTTATCCTGGATTTGTGAACTATGAACGGTCTTTCTTACCTAAATAAGCTGTTGAGCCGTCCGAATTTGTGAAGATGTGCCCTTAATCTCCATGGTGATCTCATCTGGCAAGCCCCTGTACTACTGAACAGTAAGGATTGCTCCACTTGTACGACGGATATATCCAATGTTGGCCCCACCAACACCAATAATGTCTTCTGCATATGCTAGTGGGATTTGCATGATCTGTGTGACCTGAAAAGATAGAATTTGGAGATCAATGATGAGAGACATGGCTAGATAAAGACGACATGCCTTGATAACAGTTGAAGGGCAGGTATTCCAAGACTTGGACTGAGATGAACTTATAAACAAACAAACCAATCGCAGGTAAATCATTGATGCACAGATTCTATTTGTGGATGACACGCCGATAGCACAAAACAAGTTTTGAGTTGGATCCATGCAAGGTGATCTTGCAAAACTTAGAACCAAGGAAGAGCCCAGGGCTTCACAATTTAATAGAATATTTGTTTTGGAATCATGCGAATGGAATCCACCTCTGAACCAATTTCATAGAAGGACAACAAATAAGAGAGGTCATATCACATGGCAACTGTCTTCCAACTCAGAGAGACCGTTACAAAATTACAGAAGGATTATAATGCCCAAGGGAAAACAAATTTGAACTTCTAAATTATTATGTTCATCATGTTTAAATGGACCATGCACCCAGAGTCATGCCAACTGCTTGAAATCCCAGCCAAGAACAGCATGTTAGAGATAAGAAACAATCACTCCCAGCCAAGAACAGCATGTTAGAGATAAGAACAATCACGATGCCTTCAGCGGCTAGCTTGTTGCATTTCATTAGTAATGGGGCTGGGCAATCTTTCACAGTACACTACAAGAAAATAGACTTAATGCAACCAACTACATGCAGCGGACATCAGTTGCATATAGTATTAAATGCAAAAAAGGCTATATATTGTTAGATCGACTAAAATTTAATGTTAAAATAAAACTTAAGTAAATCTAAATAATGTTAAAATCAACTATAATTTTTTGACTGCAAATCATATATATATATATGATTATATATAGTAAACTAAAATTTTATATTTATTTGGATGTTATAAAAGCTCGTGGGTTTTTTTCCTAATTATATATTTACATTTTATAATTTATACAAGGGTAGTTGATTAATGAGCATTATTATCATCAATGCCTTTTTTTGGCATTTAATAGTATATGCAGTATATGCAGACTTCATATATAATTAAATGCAAAAAAACTTGGTTATATATGATTATATTAACTATAAATTGATGTTAAAATAAAATTTGAGTAAATCCAAATAATGTTAAAATCAATTATAATTTTTTGACTGAAAATCATATATATATATGATTATATATAATAAACTTAAAATTTATAATTATTTGGATGATATTTGGATTGTCCCCAAACGGAATGTTGATGTGGCTCACAAGAAGATCCCACTTAGAATCCTACAAGATAAAAAGATGTCAGAGGGTGTTGGGGGTGATCCCGACGTGGGCACTCCAACGTTCAAGTTAGTAAGAGACCTTAATAGGGGTGTGAATAATAGAGAAAGTGTCTATCCAGGGGGTATATACCTGAGTGTATTTATAGTTAAGTATGAGTACATAGCCAGGATGCGTATATAGCCAATATGCAAGTGGGATATGGATTCGTGCCTAGAGGATGACTCTAAGAGAATACGTATCCCAAATCCTTATCTCATGGAATCGCATAGTAGCTGAAAGAAATATCCTATGTGTATTGGGATCTTGCATGGCATGGTGTCAGTTGAATAATTGGATAATTATGTTGGAGTTCTCTAACACCAGTTCCCCCTTAAGAAGATATGATGAAACTTGTCTTCTTATTTGCTTGATCTTTTATGCATGTTTCAATACTTTTGCACGTTTCTTTTTGAATGGTGCTTCCAAGATGTGATAGATGATGCAACGCTTAGTTTTTTGGAGTAGCGTAGTAGTTTCATTTTAAATGACTTTTACTCCTTTATTTTTGCTTACTTTATTACTTGCTTTCAACTTTGTTGAAATGGAAAACTTAACGACTTCACTCAAGTCATTCTTCAGTGCGAAACCGGTAACTCTGAAGACTTCACTCAAGTTGTCGTTTAGTTCAATTCTTTGAAAATGATAACTCTGACGACTTTACTTAGGTAGCCCTTCGATTCTGTTTTATTGAACTGGTAACTCTGATAACTTCACTCAAGTCATCCTTTGGTGTAGAATTGGTAACTCTAACGACTTCCCTCAAGTCGTTCTTCGGTTCCGTCTTGCAGAATCAATAATTTTGACGACTTTACTCAGGTCGCCCTTCGATTCCACGAACGAAATCGGTCTTTTTGATGACCTCTATTTAGGCTCATCTTCTAGTTAGGCATATGGTGGGATTGAAAACTCCTTCTAGTTAGTCATATAGCAGGACCAAAAACTTGGTGGCCTCAGCTTAGGCGTACCTTTCGGTCAAGCATATAGCGGAACTAGGAACTCTGAGGCCTTTATTAGACCGGCTCTTTGGTTTTGAGAATGGAATTGGTAACTTGGTGGCCTTTGTTTAGGCATAACTTCTAGACGGGCATATGGCAGAACTGGAAACTCTATCCAGTTGGGCATATAGTGGAATTGAGAATTCCAGGGCCTTTGTTAACCAAACTAGTCTTTTTGATGGCCTTTGTTTAGGTGCACTCATTGGTTAGGCATATAATGGAACCGAAAACTCCAGGGTCTCTATTAAACTTGTTCTTTGGTTCCGAGAACGGAACCAAAACTTGATGGCCTTTGTTTAAGTGCATCTTCTAGTGAGGCATATAGCGGAACCAAAACTCTTTTCAGTCGGGCATATAACGATATCAAAAACTCAATGGCCTCTATTTAGGTGTACTTTTTAGTTAGGGGTATAGCAGGACTGAAAACTCCTTCTGATCGGGCATATAGCTAGAACAAAAACTCGATCGCCTCTGTTTAGGCGCACTTTCCGATGGGGCATATAGTGGGATTGAAAACTTTTTTTGGTCCAGCATATAGTGGTGTAGGAAACTTGGTGGCCTTTATTTAGGTGCACATTCTGCTCAAGCGTATAGTGGGATCGGAAACCCCATGGCCTCTATTACACCTGCTCTTCAATTCTGAGAATGGAACCAAAAACTTAATGGCCTTTGTTTAGGTGTACCTTCTGATCGAGCATATAGCAGGACCAAAAAGTCCTTTCGGTCAGGCATATAGAGCAGCCAAAAACTTCTTTCAGTCGGGCATATAGTGGGACTGAAAACTTGATAGCCTCTATTTAGGCGCACCTTCTAGTCAGGTGTATAGCCGGACCAAGAACTCCAAGGCCTTTATTAGTCCCACTCTTCAGTTTTGAGAACATAACCAAAAACTCGATGGTGTCTGTTTAAGTGCACCTTCTTGTCAGGTGTATAGCAGGACCAGGAACTCCAAGGCTTCTGTTGGACCCACTCTTCAATTCCAAGAATGGAACTGGAAACTCGGTGGCCTCTATTTAGGGGCACCTTCAAGTTAGGCATATAGCGGGACCAAAAACTCTGTGGCCTCTATTTAGGCACACCTTCCAGTTGGGCATATAGCTGAATCAGAAATTCCTTCAAATCGGGCATATCTCCTTCTAGTAGGGCGTATAGAGAAACCAAAAACTCTTTCTGGTTAGGCATATAGTGGAACTAAAAACTCATTTTGGTTGGTCGTATAGTAAGACCAAAAACTCCTTCTAGTCGGCCATGTAGAGGGACCAAAAACTCCTTTTCGATTGAGCATATAGCGGGATTGGAAATTCTTTCTGATCAGGAGTATAACAAGACCGAAAACTCTTTCTAGTTAGGCATATAGCGGTAGTAGAAGCTCCTTCTGGTTAGGAGTATAGCGGGACCAGAAACTTCTTCCGGTTGGGCATATAGTGAGACTTAAAACTCTTTCCGGTCGGGCATATAACGGGGCCAAAAACTCCTTCTAGTCAGGTGTATAGCGAGACCAAAAACTTCTTTTAGTTGGGCATATAGAGGGACCAGAAACTCCTTCTCGTCAAGCATATAGTGAGACCGAAAGCTCCTTTTGGTTGAGCGTATAGTGGGACCAAAAACTCAATAGTCTTTCTTAAACCCGCTCTTCACAACATCCTGCAATTTAGAAATACCTGTTCCATCAAAAAATTTGTTTATATGCATAATTTAACGCGTGAATGCCTAAGTAAATAATTTTCAATTGCTGTGTATAATGTATAGTTTTCTATAAGTATAATCCAACGCATGCATAATATTGGCAAGCATAATTTTTAGCATGTTGCAAATACAATCTCCAGCACTTTAAAACAACACATGCATAATTTTATGCATTAAATGTTTCAATTGCATAAAAATCTTATGCTTTCATGGCTATTCACTTACATCTCATAATCTAGCTATCTCTTGGGTAATATGTTCTGTTCATTGATTCCAAAACATCTAAAAATATAGAAAATGACTATTTAATCACCAAAATTTGAGTTCAAGAGATGTAAATCTTCATTTAAATAATTTTAGCATGAATAATGATGCCTAAATAGTGTAAACTCTGATTCATGTTGAAAAAATCATGAAAAATCAAGCATGGCACACTATAGCTTCTTTCCACGTATGGGATACCACATGAGTTGAAAAATATTCGACCATCTTATTTCTAATTAAAATATCCAATGGAAATTATACAAGCTTAAACCGCATGAGTTCTCTCCCAATTTATTATGCCAAAATATATAACAGTGTTTACATGTCATGCAAATTCTAAGAATTCAATTTTATAATGATATAAAACTTCCAGCAATATTTAGGCATCCATAAGCATGAAATCATACCTGCTATAAATTTACTCCATTGCATTCCTTTGCAAATCTCATGCATCAAATTTAATGTGAATGCATAAAATCCAAAAATAGTGCTCTAAAATCAGCATATAAAATTAATGCTTGAAATAAAAAAATCAACCGCTGACATGCTATTCTTAGCAATGGGCTTATTTTGATTGGTTCGCAACATGTTCCAAGTGAGAAAATTAGAACCATTCCTCTTGAGTTCTTTGGATCTATGGAATGCATAAAGCAGTGGATAGCAACGTCTCCATGCTTGGATTTTTAAACATTGCTTTCCCATCATGGGCCCCATATGATGTATAATCCTCATGGTCTTAAAATTTCAATAACATAGTTTTATTCTGGATCTCCTTTTATTAATGCACATTAATGTTGTTTTGTTTAATGTGCATAAATTTACAATGAACCAAAAAGCTCAGCTTTATTTACAAACATTAAAATATAATATGTTGTATACATACAAGAGATATTGTCGAAATAGGATGCTCATGGAATGCATGTTAGCATCTATAGAAGCTATGATAGGAGGCAAGTCGTGCATGATTTTGTTTGAAAAGCATGCAATATGTCACTATCAAGTTGCATATCTAGATAAGATGTATTAATATTTGATTTTAAAGATTGATTTTTATGGGATGAATTTTATCCCTCATTATAAGGTTGCACATGGCATAAAAGAAATTAAAGAGAAATGGTATCATGTTCATCACAATTTTTGTTTAGTAGCAGTCAAATCAATAATTGTGTGGCTTGGTATTGCTCTTGGTTGGGCAATTTTCTCCCTTTTCTCTTCTTCAGCTTTCATGTAGCAACGAGTTTTTTGCGGGAGCCCTTGCGTTAAACTTACGGAATTGTGCATTGAGCTGGACCAACCTACTGTATAGTAGATGCTGCTAGCAACCTTTTGTGGAAGTGGAGGATTTGCGGGTGGCTTCTTTGGAGTCTCTAGGTCGAGGGACTATAAGGAACTTGTTGCTATTTCTAAGAAGGGAAAAACTTGAGAATGAATCAAGACTTCCTAGGACTTTGCAATTCTCTTAAAATGTAATCGAATACTTGTTGCAAACTGCCTGATTTGCATTGGTCTCTTTAGATTTTGTTATTCCATCAATCTATTCATATCAAAGAATAAGGAAATGAGTGAATGAACAAGAATTTGTAAACTGTGTAATTTAGAGTCCTTAGAATCGGTATCTATGTAGTTGGATTTCCATAGATGACGCTAATGTTTGGTTTATCTCAAACAAAATACCGATGTGGCTCTCGAGAAGATCTCGCTTAGAATACTGTAAGATGAAAAGAACATTAGAGGGCGCAAGAGATGGTCCTAACACGGGCACTCCAACACTTAAATTAGTAAGGGACCTTAGTAGGAGGTGCGAATAATATAGAAAGAGCTTAGAGAGCTGGTGTCTATTCAGGGGGTACATACCTTGGTGTATTTCTAGTTGAGTATGGATGCATATCTAGCCCATATGCAAGTGGGATATGGATTAGTGTCTAAAGGAGGACCCTAAGATAATATGCATCTCTAATCCTTATCTTATGGGATCGCGTAGTAGCTGGAAGAAGTATCCCATCTGTATTAAGATCTTGCATGGCATGATACTAGTTGGATAATTGAGTACTTGTGTTAAAGTTCTCTAACAGATGCTATAAAAGCTTGTGGGTCTTTTTTCTCAATTATATATTTATATTTTATAATTTATATGAGGGGTGGTTGATTAATGAAATGAGCATTGTTATCGTCATTGCCTTTTTTCTTACATTTAATTGTATATGCAGTTAATTAAGAATGACTATATATATTACTATTTGCAACTACATCAGTTGCATATGATATGCAGCCCTTTTAGTTAGCTGCATATACTATTAAACGCAAAAAAAAAAAGAAAAACTTGGTTATGTATGATTATATCAACTAAATTTAATGTTAAAATAAAACTTGAGTAAATTCAAATAATTTTAAAATCAACCATAATTTTTTAACCTTAAATCATGTATATATGATTATATATAGTAAAATAAAAATTTCTGAGTGAATATAAGATACCAAAAAATTAATAACAAACTAAATTAAATTAAATTTAGTTGACTACTTCATCTAAATTTATGGCTCCCGATGTTGAAGAAAGAGGTGAAGCCTGACGTCCGTGGGTGCTGCGGCGTCCGCGGGGATGCGAATGAAATAAAAAAAAATGCGGGACATAAATTTCTTTTCCGCCCCGACCCGGCTTCCTCCCCGCTCATCCTTCCACCATCTGCTTCGCCTCCGCCCATGTCCAATCCATGCCCTTCTCCCTCGCTCTCCAACACATCGCTTCGGCCATTCCCCAACTACGTCGCCTACGCCCAAGAGCAGAACATCTGCTTACGCTCCAAGTACTCCTTCCTCGCCCCCAGCGTCGATTCCCACATCCCTTGGGCCACCGAAGCCTTCGGCTGCCTTCCTGAGCCCATCAACCTCTGGATTGGGAATCATCTCTCGGAGACTAGCTTCCACAATGACCACTACGAGAACACGTACGCTGTTGTATCTGGCGAGAAGCATTTTCTCCTCCTCCCTCTCACCGACGTCCATCGTATGTACATCCGCCATTAACCTGCTGCTCGCTACTCCTTTTCGTAGGTTGCTTCCTTCCCCCTTTTCTTTTTATATCAAATGGCATTACCCTCCTCCTAAAGGGGCAGAGCACACCGCCCTTCTGGTGGTGCTGTCGTGGGCACCCAAATTTAGAACCTTGCTCCAATCTAATTTTCTGTAGTAGTGTGAGTAA
>JAYJMB010006148.1:0-11307 GCA_036873735.1 Pouteria campechiana | reverse complement strand
ATTCATGGATTACATTCACCACATCTTCAACTAAGTAAACAGCCCTAGTTTTCACATATTTTATGAAAATAATTAGGGTTTTTTCATTATAGTATTAATCCCCTTCAATTTTACATAAAAATCACACCCAAAACAACTCAATTCATACCCTTTTCTAGGGTCCAATATTACCTACGAATTTCACAACTAAATTGCATAATTTTCTAATTAAATTCTCCCACATCATATAACCTTTATTAATCATGATTTACAATAGCAAAATAAATCAAAACAATGGAATTAAACTCACCTTTTTGACTTGAAAAAATCGGCAATATTACTGTCCATTCCACCCAGTTTTATTCACTTGATTTTGATGAATTCTTGATGAAAATTTCACTGCAACCTTGTTACCTTTTAGGATTAATTGAAAGAAATTTTTTATTGTAAAATTTGGGGAATGAGTTCATGTTGAGATGGAAGAATGAAGTAAAATGTTTGCATTGAGGAGAAGGGGAGGAAACGGAGGGTTTGCGTTGTGATTTTTAGGCAACCACATGTACACATATCCCTATTAGGAAGGCAGCAAGTGACATCCACAACCATGCCTAGGGTTCCAACATAGTGCGTGCAGATTGCATGACCAATTTAGAAGTTTGCTTGCGTGTAAACTCTCATCGAATTAACGTATCTAGTGTGTTAGAAATTTAGCTAGGAGCGTTAAATTAAAACTCTCCTAATTAATGTGTAAATCCAATAATATTTGGGTAGCTACAAGCCATCTAAACCATCCGCCCTCAGATCTATTTAATCATTAAATCATGCACCATTTAACCCCATTAAATATAGATCTCCTAACTTAATTAATAATTAAATCAACACAACTCAAATCTGCCCATTAAACATACCAATCTGCCCAATTTAGTGATAAAATTTCATATTATATAAATGCACTTTTCATCAGAGAAACAAACTTATTTCACCAAAAATTTAATACCCTAGATGAACAATCTCATAAGGAAAATATTTAATGGTTTGGAACTTCCCAAAAAAAAGAACTCCCATATCATCTTCAAATAATTTTTCATTTTGGATGTCCAATTATCATTTTTTTACCGAAACATATAAATGCTACTATTTCACACAATAATCACCAAATGCGTGAATTTTCTCGACTAATTTATTTTCTTATTTTCTTCAACACACTCATATGTTTACTTTATTTCCTCAATCTAAGCCATGGGATAAGTCTTACATCATGAGATAATCAATTGAAGCCCAATGTTGGATAGCAAAATAAATCAACTGCATAACTTTAAATCTCAACCATTAACACCTTATTCTTCAATACATAATGATTTTACATTAGATTTTGAAATTAATTTTCATTACAATTGGGATAGTTATAACATGTATAATATACTTATATTCATGTGTCACTAATCTATAAACATGATTTGCATAATTTTCTATAAATCAATAGTAATCAAAATTGGGTAGTAACTTAATTATCAACTTACTTCTAACTTTCGATAATAATATGCCAATTAATACATTATGATCCATGTCCCATATAAATTAAATTTTTATACAATTAAATCATCACATTGGATAGCTATATAAGCACTCTTAATCATACCTAAATTGGGCAGCAACTTGATCATCAAATAACATTCAAGATTTTCATAAAAATCTAATTTTAACTAAATACACATGTCATTGTAATAAATATTACTTGTCTCAAATATTTGGAACATATGGGGGTTGATTCATCAAAAATGGTAAACTCATAAGCTGTAGCCTTTGTTGTGAATTTTCCAATGAATCAAAAACAACTAAATTTAGATTTTTCATGAAAACGTCATAGCCAAAACACTACAACTATCTCCAATTCAAGAGGCATCACCTTATGGGACCCACTAATCAAAATATAAGCTTAATTAGGAAATATAGTCAACATGAAAGTAATACTCCTTGCAATTATCTAAATAACGTAAAAAATTCACCCAATTCTATATTTGTACAAAGAAATAATGGTCAAAATATTAAAACTACTCCAAAAAGGTGAAATCACCATAAATACCAAAAATCATATTAAATTCCCTATTATTAGGCCACCAATTACCAAAAATTTTTCTATAATTGAAAATTATACTTACCAAAATTTGGGTTGTGGCAACACCATAGGTAATTGGAACGAGAGAAA
The DNA here is from genome assembly GCA_036873735.1 of Pouteria campechiana. NCBI lineage: Eukaryota > Viridiplantae > Streptophyta > Magnoliopsida > Ericales > Sapotaceae > Pouteria > Pouteria campechiana. Next base: position 9,122 of record JAYJMB010006148.1, on the reverse strand, counting down.
AAACTTGATTTAAATCTAGACGCCTAACGGTAATAATCATACAGTGGATAGAATGAACACAAGATGCTAATTGACACCAACATCTCAACAACACTGAATATCATTGAGTTGTAAAGCCAAATCTCTAGACTCTTACAACTTGAATTCTATTTTATGTTACTCAATCCCATTGTTGGGTCTTATGCAAGTACACACGATCACATGTAATATAGATATGGTGAGATGAGTTAAGGATCGTTCTGATGAAGAAGTATGTTGTTACAAACTAAGTACCAAACTTATTTTAAATTAGTATTATTTAATTAAATGAATAGTAGCAAATGTTATAAAACTAAAAGTAAATAGAATAATGAAATTAACAGATCACAAGAGCAAAAGAACAAATATTAATGGATGAAATATCAAGGGATTTAACTTTACTGAGCAAATCCACTTGTATTGATTTCATGGGGCCATTCCTACCAGCTAATGGGAGCATGTACATTCTACTTGTTGTCAATTATGTGTGTAAGTGGATATAGGCAATGAGCACTAAAACTAATGATTTTAATGTTGTGCTAAAATTTTTGAAAGACATGATTTTCTCTAGGTTTGGCACTCCAAGAGCAATCATTAGTGATAAAGGAACTCATTTTTGCAATAAGGTATTCGCAGCTTTGTTGAAAAAGTATAACATCACTCATTGAGTTGTAACACCTTATCATCCACAAACTTCTAGACAAGTTAAAGTAAGTAACGGACAGACCAAAGCAATTCTAGAGAAGATAGTGAACACCTTAAGGAAAGATTGGGCAATGTAACTAAATGATGCACTTTGGGCATATAGGATTGCATTCAAGACCCTAACAGGAATGAGTCCTTATAGACTTACTTTTGGAAAAGAATGTCATCTACCTGTGGAGTTGGAGCACAAAGCATATTAGGCAATCAAGAAATTGAACTTTGATTTACATAAAGCAACTGAAGAGAGAAAGCTTCAGTTGAATGAACTAAAAGAGTTAAGAGATGAAGCTTACGAGAATGCGAAGATTTATAAGGAGCGAACAAAGAGGTATTATGATCAAATCATTTGCAAAAGATGCATAGAACTCGAAATACAAATTTTGCTTTATGACTCATATTTGCATTTATTTCTAAGAAAATTGCAACCAAGATGGGTCGGACCATTCTTGGTCACTCAAGTGTTCTCACATGGAACTGTGAAGTTGAAGAATCTGAGGACTGGGAATAAGTTCAAAATTAATGGTCATTGAGTTAAGAGATTTGTCAAAGATGTCATACCAATGCAATTTAATGAAGTTGTTGGATTTTAGAATCCATGAAGAAAGAGTTCGTCTTGCATGGATGTTAAATAATGTACTTCTTGGGAGGTAACCCAAGTTTTTCTAAACTTTCTTTACTTTCTTAGTAATTAGATTAGTTATTTTGTTTGTTTTCTTTCCAATTAGGATAGATTTATTTTAATCTTTGGTATCCTATGTGTTTTGTAGAAGGAGAAATCTGATTTCGTTGAGCACACAGAAGTTTCAGAGGATTGCAGATAATGTTTCAAGCATTAAAACTGACAAAAATTTTCAAATGATGCCAAATCAATTGTAAAAAAAAAGAGGATGAGGATGCACTTAATTCAGGGAAGCCTTTGAAATTAAACTTCTTTCACATTGAGGACAATGCTTGGTTTAAGTTGGAGGGGTATTTGGGGATTTACATTTAGATTTCAGATTTGCATTTAGTTCAATTTTAGAAATTTCTTTCCTAATTTTGGTGTATATTTTTAATGAGCTACACTTTCTAATGACTTAGCCAAGGAAATCCTAGAGCAACTATGCTAAAATGCTAAAATTGAATTGGATAGATTCTCTCTTAATGATCAGTAACATATATTGAGTTTTTGATTACCACTGCACATGATTTAGAAGGAAGGATAGATGTTACATTGTGATTCAATGATTCTTGTGAGAAGTTCTTCTTTTCATGATTGATGAAAACTTCTTTGAGCAAATTATGTCATGATTATGTAAAGTTTATATTGATCAGTTAATAATTTTATAAATTCAATGACGTCTTTTGGTTGATATGAGCATGCTAGAATTTGTTTGATTATCCCTCAAGGCGAAATCCTAGATAAAATGTCTACTTAGAAATTATTTAGGCATTGTTTGATTAGTTTGAGCCTTTCAAGCTAACTTAGAACATTATGTCACTAGTGTTCCCTTTGAACTTTAATGAAAGAAGGGCACACGTAATGCATATAAAAGACCACTATTCATTTTTCTTTCTTTAGCCTCATCATCTACACCTTTTTTGCTTGAAAAATCATGCTTGACTCATAAGAGATATATTCTATGCATATGGTTGTTAGAGAGGTACGAGTGAAGCAAAAAAAATTAAGTTTGGAGAAATTAAAAGGAAGAATGCTAAAAGAAAGAGGAGATAAAAGGAATCGATAAAGATTTATCCAACAAGTTGGGGGTGGCATCTCCATGAACTCAATAGAAAATAAGTTGGAGATGTGGAATTAATACAACTCATAGTTGGGGGGGATCATGTCCTAATGAATATAACAAAAAATAAGTTTAGGGTGTGATAGTAATAAAGCCCATAATAATAAAATAAATGAAAGAAAACCCCAAACAAAAAGTTAAAAGAGTGAACATTCATGTGCAATTTAGTTATGATCTCTTACTTTGTGAATCCTTACTTCTTTTCTTTGTTAGCCAAACCAAAGGCCCCATTACAAGCTAAACAAAGACCTATTAATCTAAGTGAATAGAGTTGTCTAAATTAGTGGATAGGATTATGAAAATTGGGCTTATGTGGTGTTTTGTGAAGATCATTAGAATCATTGGTTTGAACATTGTTGACTGAAAAGATTACATGCAACATGAGATTAAAATAACACACACATACACTTTCACTTCATGAAAGGATTGATGAAGCATGAGTTTCATCTGATTGCTTGGCAAGTATCTTGAATGATTTCTAAGTTATGTGTGCATTTGTAATCCATTTGGCATATTATAGATTGATTGAGAGAAATGTTTTTGAACGATTCATGAGTTCAAACTTGCTCAAGGATAATCAAAAGCTAAGTTTGGGGGTTATTTGACGAGCTCATAATATACCATGTTTAATTCCTAAATTGACATATGTTTTGGACCCTCTTTAAATGTAAATTTAATGGTTTATAAGAAAATTCTAGTAAATCTGCATTAAACTTGGTTATTACTTAATAAGTGAATTTTATGTTGATTTATTATGTCTATTTGATGATAAAAGTAAAAAAGACAAGTTGAAGAAGTTGAGCGCCATGACATTTCAATTCGATCCTATAGAATTTGAAATTTTCATTGAATACTTGGTAAACAAAGATTTGTATGTCAGGGTATCAAAATCTGATGCCGCGACATCAGAATAACGAATGCATTACTTAGGCCAGTCAGAGAGTTCAATGTCGCGGTGGTATAGTGAATATTAACTTCTGTTCACATTGAATGTTAGAACCTCAGTCCGAAGTTTCGATCTCAAAGTTAAAGTGAACTTTTGAGTGAACAATATCCCTTCACCAATCTAAACAGTAATGATTTATCTTTAGAACTTTGCACTTCTCAAGTGAAACAATGAGTGAATCTCTGAAATAGTGAAGCTTCTCTAGAACTTCTAAAGTATTGAAGTATTGATCTCAAAAGTGCAAATTTATAAGTAGTGAAATATTAATGTCAAAACTTCTGAAATAGTTAAGTATCGATCTTAGAATTTTTGAACCGTTAGAATTGCGTCAGAGATTCTGACATAGTTCAAAAGCGCAAACTTAGAATTTATGAAAGCAGCTTAACGTTTATAAGTGTGTCAGAAGTTTTGAAGAGATTCTGATATGGTTCAAAAGGTTAAACTCAGAATTTTTGAAGCAGCTTAACCTTCAGAGGAAGACAGAATTTCTGAAGAGATTCTAAGGTTTGCAAAGGATGATAGAATTTCTAAAGAGATTTAAGGTTTGCAGAAGTGTGGCAAAGTTCTGAACGGGTTCTGAATAACAACAAAAGAGGCTCTAATTGGGTTCTAAGGTTCTTAGAAGTGCAATAGAGGTGATTCTAAATGGGTTCTGAGGTTCTTAGAAGTGCCATAGGGGTGGTTCTGAATGAGTTCTGAGGTTCTCAGAAGTGTAACATGAATGTGTTCTGATAAGTGTGACAGAATTTGTGGAGGAGTCAAAATAACCTCAAAAGTATGATAGAATTTTGAAGGGCATTCAAAATAATTTTAGAAGTGTAACAAAGAAACAAAATTTTTGAAGGGGTTCAAATGCTTGATCTTCTGAAATTATGAAGCTCCTTCAGAACTTCTAAAGCAGTGAAATTTTGATCTTCAAAATTATTGAAGCACTTAACAAGAAAGAAAATTCTTAACCTTTAGAAGGATTTTTTTTGGTAACAATTTTCAGAAGTTTGAAGATTTCAAGCTGTTTTAAAGGGACAAAGTTGCAAGTTGCAATACCTATTGATTTTAGAAGTTGCAAAATTGTAAATTATTTTTAGGGTCCAAATTGTGTTGTTCTTAGAAGCTAATTTCCATGCATCAGATATTGTAAAAATTTAAAGTCTAAGACATATTGATTTTGAAGTTATTATTAGAAGCTGATTTTTAGGCATAAGATGTGTTGTAATTTTAGAACCCATGATGTGCAGCAACTCAATTAATTTAAGAACTCTTCATTTTATGCATTGTAATGTTTTAGAAGCTATATTTTCATGGGTAATACCAAGTTATTATTAGAAAAAAGATTTCTATATTTAGAAGCATTGCAATTATGGAGGAGTTTTACTAAAATGTTGTTGCTTAGGTTATTTAAAGCCACATCCAGGGATAGATTTTGACACAGAGTTGGATGTGAGAAGTTTTCCAAGGAAGCAAGAGAGATTTCGAGTTCTATAATCATGCATATTTCAGAGAGTTTTCTCTTAATTTTTATCATTAACTCATTTTCTTTTTCTGGGGCAATGATGTAGCCCTCTTTGATATTCATCGTTAATAGAAATTGTTGGTTTATCAATTCAATATCATCTTGTTTCATTCATTGTATTAAATACAATCATCTAATTTATCTAATTTTCTGATCACCAATTATGTGACTTAGCTTGATTATCTTGGAGTACATCATTAAGGTAGATGTCATATGTTAAACCATGTACTATGCTCTCTTGAATAAATAAGTAAATGGTTAATGTAAATGCCATATGCTAAACTATTCTACTTGGTTCATTAAAGTTTTTCTGATCTTCATGAGTTTTTAATATCAATTACACTACAAACCATAGGTAATTGGAATGGGAGAAAATATTTGATTTAAATCCGAATGCCTAACAGTAATAATCATACAATGGATAGAACGAACCTAAGATACTAAATTAACACCGACATTTCAACAACACTGAATATCATTGAGTGGTGAAGTTAGATACCCAAACTCTTACAACCTGAATTCTATTTTAAATTACTCAATGCCATTGTTAGCTCTCATGCAAGTACACACGATCACCTGTAATATAGATGAGGTAAGTTGAGTATCATTCCTATAAGGAAGTATGTTGTTACACACTAAGTACCAAACTTAGTTCAAATCAGTATTATTTGATTGAATGAATTGTAGTAGATGTTATAAAATGAAATCTAAACAGAATAATGAAGTTAATTGATTACAAGAGCAAATAAGAAATATTAATGGATGAAATATCTAGGGATTCAACTTCACCAAGCAAATCCACTTGTATTGATGAATTGCATAGTGTAAATCATCATTCCTCTCATTATCAATCACATGCACTAAAGTATCTACCACCCTTTCTCAAGTGCTATGGTAGGTGTGCTTATTAAAGTTACCTACTATATTGTTATGCCAATCCAAATAAATAAACCCATTAAGCTTAGGCATCCATGTATAATATATGCACTCGCAAGGTCATACTCACATGGATTGCACGTATAATGACTATCTCTAGACTTTATTACATCATAAATTCTTTAATTCAAGAGTCTATTCCTAATTTATCTCTCTCGAGTATGAAATAGAAATCTTAGTTATTGCACATAAATAACTAAGCATATGCATGCATTAAGCATAAAAAGAAAAAACAATGATGAAGAAGATAATCAAACTCAAAAATCAAACATCAACATAAACTTCATTACTAGATAAAAGAAATTTAGAACATCATAATTGAATTAAAACCAACTAAGTAATTGATAAACATCATAATAATCTAAGTTTGAATGTTGATTCAAAAATAATAGATGAACTAGAAAGAAAGAAATGAAAATATTTATGCTGCACTGGCTTTCTCTAATGATCTTCCTTACTCTAAGCTCTTCTTTCTTGTCTCCTTGCAAAAGTTTTTCTCCTCATCCAACTCTTTCCAAAAATTTATCCATTGATGTCTTTAAATAACCCAAGTAGTAGGGTTTTATTAGAACTCTTCCACTACATATAAAGATCCTCTTCTAATAATAACTTGTATTTCTCTACGAAAATATAACTTTCAAAACATTGCAATGCATAAAATAGAAATTCTAAAAGTAACTGAGTTGCTACACATCCTAAGTTTTTGCAATACATCTTGCGCCTAAAAATCAACTTCCAATAATAAATTCTCAATCCATATGTCTTAGACTCAAAAATTTTGCAACATATGACAAATAGAAATTAGCTTTTCTAAAATCAACTCAACTTCCACACTTAAAAACAATCTACAACTTCTAAGTGTTGCACTTCTAACTTTGCAATTTCATCCCTCTAAAACACTCTAAAATCTTAGAATTTACTTCTAAAAATTTTTCCTAAAAAAATCCTTAAGAAACTTAAGAATTTTCTTGTAAGGCCCTGAAAATTCCAGGTATGTGAATTTTAGTTGTTGTAAATTTTTGCTGGTTCAGCATAATGTATATTGGAGTATAATTATATTTTTGAAGAATTTATATGGAAAATTTATGGAATTAGTGGATTATTAATATAAATATGAAGATGAGATTGGTAATGCATCAAGGTGTGTTAAATAAGTGATTAAATTGAGAGATAAATGAATTTAAATAGGTGGAGCGCCGGATGTGTGTATATTGAAAAATATTAAATTTTATTATAAAAAATTATGAAAATAGATGAAATATTTATAGTAATGTGAGGATGAGAAGGACATTCAATGATTAACAGGTGAAGAAAAATTAAAAAATGCATGTAGAAGGGTGAAATACTGAGTGTGCCAGTAAATTCTAGAAAATTTTGGTTTAAATCAATTTAATTAAGAAAATAAATAAAATTATGGAAATGACATGTTTAATGAATGATAAATTAATATGAGCATATGATTTATGAAATGGGCAGCCTATACATATTAAAAACAAGAATTAATGCAAGTTTGAAAAGTTCAAGATAGCGCATGTGCATGGAACCAAAATAGGTTGCAAACTTCCATAACAATTAGCTTATAAATAAGCCATGCAACTCCACTTCTTACTTATATCCCTCGTGGAACCCCTAGCCATGCCTTCCCTTGCTCACATTGAGCCCATCCCATCTCCCAAAATTTACAATTCACCTAGTATGCTTAAAAGAGTTGAAAGTAAACTTCAAGTGGAGGAAATTGAAGTTGAGGGCTATGGTTTTCCTCTTGAATTAAGCTATGGCAGCTATCTTAATTAGGAGATTAATCCCTACAAATGGGACCCACTAAGGAAAGCACAAAATTTAGGTACGAAAGTTGTTGATTTAAGTTGATAAACATGCTTATGGAAAGAATTCATGGAGATCTTGTTAAATTTATATGGTAAATTATTTTGGTAATTAGGGTTTGTTGTAAATTTTCTCAGTTGGATTAGGGACTTTAATTAGTTTTATTATAGAGTGATTAAGGTTTAATTTTGTTTAGCTTGGAGATGATTAAAATAGAAATGAAAATCAATTAGGATGGAATTAAGAATCAATGCAAATACGCTGCTGTCTACTTAATTTTGGGGGCTGGAATTATATGATTTAAACATGGTGATTAGGCCTAATTGTAGGAAATTAATTATGGTTTACTCAAGGCCTTCATGGGACAATTAGTGGCCCTAAACAGATGGAAAATTGATGATGAAATTAGGTGAATAGCAGGGGTGTAGAACAGAGTATTTAAATGGGTTGGTGCTGGAATTAAGGGTGGGGTTGTTTTATAAAGTGGTGTTATTTTGTAAATATAAAAATATGAGGTTGTTTTATATATGTTAAAATATAAATCTGAAAATGTTCATAAAAACATTTGATTATTTAATGGTTCAAAAAAAGTTTGGGAAATGAATACCTGAAAATTCTCCTAATTCTTTGTTTCGCCCAATTTTCTGTGATTTTTGTAATTTATTTTTAATTTACAAAATTTAAGTTATTTTAAACTAATATTTATACATAATATTAATTATGTTATTTGGCCCTATAGAAAAATTTTAAAGTGAAATAGAGCTAATAAAAATTTGCCCATTTTTTTCAAATTTTCAATTTTATTTTCAATTAGCTCAATTTAAAGTATTTTAAATTTAAATTTTTAAATATTTTATTTATAATTTTTAGAGCCTACAAAAAATCTAGGGATAAAACAAAGTTATGGTAATTGAGATAAAAATTCTAGAGTTTATGTGTAAATTCTTTTATGGTTAAATTTTGGCAATTGGTTTGTGTATTTCATTATGTCAATAAGAAATTCTCATGTGGATATATGTATATGATATACATAATGTCTATGTTATGTATGGTGTCAATGGAACATGGATTTGAAGAGTCGAGTCTGAGGACTCCTTGTATAGGTAAGTAGGTGTACTTGTATGATTGCATAAATGGTTGAAGGAATAATGCATATCCCATTATACTATAATGGCCTTGTGTGTTTTGGATTCAATGGTTGTTAAGGGATAATAAGTATCCCATGACTATTTTGTTATAATGATTTAATAGGAAAGTGATATTCCATGATTGTTCTTAGGTTACAATGATATGTGCATGTGTAATGGATCGATTGTGTATGTGACTTAAATGGGATTGTGAACATCCCAATACTATCATATGATTGGTGATTGTACTTGTGAAGTGAGATTAGTGAAAGTAC
>JAYJMB010006146.1:0-11309 GCA_036873735.1 Pouteria campechiana | reverse complement strand
TGTATATGATAAGATTAATGTAGATTTATATTGGCATGAAAGATTAAATTGAAAATCATGAAGTTAAGGGCTATTTATATTGGCATGTAGATTTATAATGTATATTTTTCTTCATCCATAATCAAGAAATCATTTGTCTTTTGGAGAGGTTTTGTAAATCTTCTTTTATTCATCTTCTCTCTTCAATTTGCAACTTTTTGATAAGAGGCGCTCATTTATCCTTTTTAAGGAATAACATGTCTTCTTATTTTGTTTCTTCCTTATTAATGGTCTGCTATTTCTTTTCTTTCTCTTTTCTTCTTTGTCCATTTAATACCTCCTTGATGAAAAAGATCACTTGTAGCTTTGAAGGAAGGACACTTCTTCTTCTTCGTCTTTGTCTTCTGTATTATTAGTATCCTTTTTTTCTTTTCATTTTCTTTTCTTTCTTATTTCCTTCCTCTTCAGGTTGCTCCCCTTTACCCTAAGAGAAATCTTCATACAATTTGGCCTCTTCAATATGAATTTGAGGCTTTGTAGTTAGGGTGTAAGTCGGGGTGGCTTCAACCCTAACTGACTTCCCAAACCTGCATTTTAGGTAGGGTTGGGAAGCCATTAGTCAACCCGCACTCAAACTGCATCTACTTAGGGTTAGGGGTGGGAAGGGGGTCAAATAACCCGCTCAACCTAAACCCACATTCCTTCATTAAAATTAAAATAAGAAAATTATGCCCCAAGAATGGTGGTATGACCATGTGGGGTCAATCCTTTCATCCAACTCCAGCCTACGTGAAGAGAAATTGATTGACATTTAGAAAAGGTCACAAATCAACTACTTTCAATCATCCATTCAAAACTATCCATCAAATGTAGAACTAATCTAAAATGATCTAAAGTTAAATTTGAGATGGAGCTTTCTTCTTTGTTTTTTGTTTTTGTTTTTCTTTTTTATTTTAAACCTTTTTACATTTAAAATATATTTAAGATTAGGAAAAGATGAGAAAAAAGTAAATTTTGGAAAGGGGAATGATTCTAGAATCAAGGATAATTATTTAAAATAACATCAATAAAGAGAAAATAAATAAGTGTTCTATATGAAAAGATAAGTAGTAATAATTGGGAACAAAGATAATCACTAAGAAAGATAAACTTATTGGGATAGTTAAATGATAAATTCATCATAAAAGGGTAAGAACAAAGAAAAATAATTTTTTAAGAAGATAAAAATGAACATGCAAATAATGTCCTAGAATATTATATCAATCATGAAATGAATAAAAAAAAATAAGTAAAGAATAATAATAAAAATATAGACAATATTAAAACAAGAAAAGGCTATTAAAGTAAGTTGAAATAGATAAATATAATATCAATTTATTATTTACACTTGTAATGCATTTATATCACTAATGGTGGGTAAGTAGGTGGACATGCAAATCTTGCAGAGTAAATAGATACAATTAAAGAGGATACAAGTCTTATTGCAATCTTAATGTCATCAAATGTTTAAAGAAATGATAGATGTTTGGTTTGCCAATCGCGTGGTTACTATTATGTAAATAGAACTCTTTATTTCTACTTTTTTTCTTTTGAAATTTCTTTGCTATTTCTTTTGAGACTTCATAAACTACTTCAGCCTATTCATAGTTTAAAAAAAAATCAAAATCAAAAGTGGTGTTGAATCCACCCTAGTTCAAACCGAACCCAAAGTCAACATGCACATGCAGAGTTAGGGTTAGGGTTGGGAAAAGATTGTAGAAGTGAGGGTTAGGGTAGGACAAGCTCAAACCCACCCCAAACCCGCCTGACTTACACCTCTATTTGTAGTTGCTTCTTCTTTGGGCTGCTCCCCCTCAACCCATGAGTATTCTTTTGCATTATCCCTTTTTATACATTCCTCATCCTCATCTTTGACTTGCTCTAAATTTTTGCTTTCAATAGCATGTTGTTCCTCTTAGATTTGGCTTTCTTCATTCTTTTCTTTTTCAATTTTTGCATCATTGATTGCCAAATTTTTTTTCTTGAATCTCAATTTCTTCTTAAGATTCCTCCCCCTCAATCTGTGGTGGTTATTTAGTTTGCATTTGTATTTCCATAGATTGATCATCTTTCTTTTCTTCCTCTTCTTTAGGAGGTTTCTCCTCCTTTTCTTCATTTTCTACACTCAATTCAATCTTAGTAGCAACATTAGTATCATTTGAGTGCACATTAACTTGCCCCTCAGAAATTACCTTTAGCTTGTCAAAGTTTTCCTTTGTTGTTTTACAAGCTAGGATATGTTTAAAAATGGTGGGGTAGAGAGCATGTAATAAGGTATTTTTAGCCTTGATATTTTCTTGCCTTGTTCTCTCTTCATCCTCAGTTGTGCTAATAAAAATAATTTTCCAAAACTTGAGGTCATTGGCCATGAGATATATTTCCAACCTTATCCTCTGATATGCATAGTTTGATTCATCATAGTGTGGAGGTTGGGTGGTGGAATATCCTTCTCTAAACATAAAGGATGAACATAATGGATTAGCCATAGGATCACTACAATTAATTATATAGCTCACTCTCATACCACTTATTGGGTCCCATAAGTTTGGCTTAACCCCGATGGAGAGGGGTGAATTGGGTTTATAAAAATTTCTTAGTTAACCCATGTTTAATTACTTTTCCTCTTTTTCATGCTTGTGTGCAAGTTTTAATGAAATAAGCTATAAAGAAATTGAATGCAAGAAAGTAAAGAAACCACATACAAATATCACACACAATATTGTTTATACTAGTTCGGACAACCTTCCCTACTCCACTCTTCCAAAATCACTCTTCTTCATGCCTTACTTTCCACTATCTCTCTATAATGGAAATACACTAGTGCTCCTCACACTCTTCTTAATTTTAGCTTAGGGGACATAAACTAGAGCTTCTCACACTTTTCTTGATTGCAGCTCAAGCGAGCATAAGTTAGTGCTCCTTGCACTCTTCTTAATTCTAGCTCAAGGAGGCATAAACTAGTACTCCTCACACTCTTCTTAATTCTAGCTCAAGGGGGCATAAACTTAATAATTGATTATGAGAACATTCTCTCTTACAATCGGCTTACACTTCTTGAGATTGGTCTCAACCGGCTCAAGGAATATACAAAAGGAAAGAAAGAAAATATTACACTTTGAATCATGCTTCTTGGTGACTGCCGAGCAAGAAGTGATTTGAATAGCTCTTTTCGATATAGTGGATCTTCCCTTTGTATTGTAGAAGAAGGTATTGAATGATGATTGTGAAGTTGAAAGCTCTTGAGTGAATATGAAGAAGGTTTAAGCACTCTACCTTTGGTTTCTTGAGAATGAAAAGGTTAAAGCTCAAAAGGATCTTCAAAATGAATGCAACAACCCCTTGAGAAATGTCCCTCCACTTCTCGTTAGGTAGATCTCTCAAAAACATGGTCGTTGGAGTTGATTTAGTGCAGGAACATTTGAATTTTTTACCGTTGGGGGTCGCCAGGTGGTATTGCAAGTAGTTGGACCAAGCGCTTAGGCCCCAGGTGATATGGTAGGAGGCTGGGGGTATGACAGGTGATATGAACAGTAGCATCTTTCTCATTTACTGGAACACTATTACTATAGCAATGTCAGTGTAAAAATGGTAGGTGCTATGGGAATTCAACTACGGGTTGACGAGAAGAAGCATCACTACTAGAATACCATAGGCAGTAGACGTAGAGGCCTAGGGTATGGCAGCCTCTACTGTAGCAGTACTATAGCTCTAGCCCTTGTCACTATAGTAGACACTATAGCAAGTACTGTAACTACATATATTTTAGCCCTTCAACACATTAGTCCATTTTAAACATATATATATATATATGTACCTAAATCATGATAAACTAAGTTCAATGCAAGTTGGATCATAACAGTTTCTTATTTTGTAAAACATTTAAACTTTCATCAAATAACCAACATGTGTATATGCTTGTATAAGTAGTCACTCACATAATTCAAACATGTTTATCTATATTCCAAGCTTTCTAAATTATTAACATCATTAGCATATATTAAATCTAAAATAAGTTTTGTTGTCATCAAAATTATACATATAATTATAACATTCTTAGTTGAGTTGTCTTGGCCGAAGGAAAGAACTTTACTAGGAAAGTCTCCACCATCTCGTCCCATGTCGTGATGTTGCCTAGTTATAAACACTATAACCAGCCTCTTGCTTTGTCTCTCAATTGGAACAGCCTCAATCAGATGACATCATCTAGTATTTAGTTCATCTTCACTGTATTCTGATCTCCCAAAACATAGCTAAGTGACTATTTAGGTCTTCACTCGGTGAACCCCCAACTGGTTCTGCTAGACCATGTTGATTAATGCTAGCTTCAATTTGAAGTTATTCAAATTGATGGCAAGATGAGTGATACTATAGTAGTTCTCATTAACCATCGACCTGAAATAGTCCTTAATTGGCCTCTGTGAATTCTAGTTTTGTTGTTGATTTTGATTTAGCTGCTGATTTTACTTTAGTTCTGCCATTGTACTTGATGTAGTTTGCTTCACTCTCTAAATTTCTTATAGTGGTTGTTCTATTTCTGGATCAAAAAGGGTTAGATTAGAATCTCTACAATTTTGAATGCTCTACTATGAGAGTTGAAGAAATTGAATTTATACAATAAACACAAAAGAAATAAGAATATAATGAAGAAAATACAAATCCAAATGAATTTTAAAATTATCTGTTAACAATATTAGCGAAAAATCAGAATCATGTCAATCCCAAACAATGGCGCCAAAAATGTATTCACTAAAAATTATACCATAAATGCATGACGTTAAGTCTTATAGTATAGTAGTAAGAGAGTTATCGTATCCATAGGGATTGAGTCTTCTAATTACTCACTAGCTATCACCATGAATAATTCTAAGTTTATCTGGATGACCATGAGATAATTAATTGAATCACAAATAAAATGGATAGTTTTGAATAAAATAAATCAAGGTATGAAAACTCTAGAGGATTGATTTCGTTTATGCTTCATTCATGGTGTTCTCAATGTATTGCCAATTGATCATTGCATGGGTTAATAAATTGAAAATGCAATAACACTCAACTCCCTGTGCCGAGTACCTAGTCAAGTATCTATTCCTGACATTCTAATTTTGATAGTCCTATAAAAATTAGAATATTAGGAATTCATTAAGATCTAGGATTCTCTGGAATGATTTCATAAAGCCTAAAAGCTCTCCTGAGTCATCTTTGAATTTATGTTGTGATACTTAGATCCTATTTAAGGTTACCTCTCTCAAGTATCAAACCCTAAATACATGATCATTCAATAGATGGTCAATTAGTTCAAGGCATTAAATATCAAACATCACAAATAAACCAAATTATAATGTCATTAGTGTCAATAATTGATTAATCCACGAACTTTACATAAAATCCATCTCCCCTCTAGAAGGGGAAGATTATCCACTCATAATGTAAAACAAATTAAGCAAATAATAGTTCAATAACATCATGATTTAAATCCAAAATGAAATCCACAATTACAAGGAACAAAGACAAGTAAAAACCAAGGAAAACAAATAAGAATGGTATCTTCCCCTTTTATACTTAGCTTTTGACACTTGTAATCTATCTTCCTCTTGATCTACAAAACCCCAATCATCTTCTCTTCAAAATCCTTCCGAAAAGCTCCTTAAAACCCCAGCAAAAGACCCCCAAAAACTAGCCAAAGCAAGTCGCCAAAAGGCCTCTTCGAACTGCCTTAAAAACCCAATGTAGATGGAGCCAAAAATTTTGACTGGTACTGATGCCATGGTGTGGAATCTGATGCCGCAACGTGAATTCTTCTGCCTCCACTAGCTACCTTGCACGGATTTGATACCGCAGCTTGGAATCTTCTACCCATTTTTCTACTCTACTTGATTCTTTCTTTAGATATTCCATTGCAATTTTCTTCTCTTCAGATTTACTTCATTTCTTCCCACTTTTCATTGAATCTAGAAAATAAACATAAGATTCATGAATAGCATATGAAATATTCAAGAATTAACATATAAATAAGCTTGAACAAAATTAAAAATAAATGAATAAAATTTACTTATATGGATCCGTATACACATGATACACCATGCAAGTTGTGCCCTTCTGGTCATACATCATGATCATTCAAGAAATGATTGCTTTTCCTAGCAATGACACTTACATAATTCTACATCCAAGGTAAATATAACTCTTCTACTTTACTCAACTTAGGTATATACTTTACTTATCACCCAAACATGAGAATCACACATTAATTTCATAACACACATAGTCATACACTAGTAGACACATCTAATTAGAGAAGGTTTCATAACCAGTTTTGCTAGTATGGCATTTCCAAATAGTCCATTCAAATGATACTCAATTCCAATGCATGCAATATCATAATATATTAAAATTAAAGCTATGCAACACATCCATATGCTCATGATGTAGCTCCATGCAGAACCTCTTTGGTGTGTTCTAGTTCCTCCTCGCACCCCTAGCTACAAAGCCTGCCAACTCCACGACAACTCCACCACTACCCTCCATGGCACCCCACCCTCACTACTCTATAAGGATCCCAAGTTCTCCATCCACACCTCAAAAAGTAGGCGAGTTCCACTACTAGGCCATTTAGGCCTCCACCCTATGCTGGTGTCAAGTCATACCGGGCTATACAAGAAATACATACTAAGCCCCAAGTCATTCGGGCCATCTCTGCCACCACCAACGCATATCATTATCTACAACCATGACCCCACCATAGTATGGCGGCACTCCATGGATGTTGGTTGTGTCCATGCCTCTATAATCCACACACTTCCCATGATTGTCCTATCAGATTACTACCAAGGCGTATCCACGCACACCCCGCGAGTGCGTCTTATCGGATCTAGGCCTCTATCATTGGTAAGGCTGTCACTCCACTCCAAGGCTCTGCCACGCAACATTTGTACCATATAGGCATGATCATAACATATTGGTAGATTTTCTAGTGGGCTTCCATAACCTTCCCAACATTTCCTTACACTACACCATACTCACTTCTCCATAGCATCAACACATAACCATATTGTGCCTCCAACCACCATACTCCCAAGTCACCATACATAACATATCACATCACTTCATACATGCATAAATATACATCCCACATACACAAGATTGCATCAATCAAATGCATCAATAAGAACAACTCAGCCTCATAGCAAAAATTCAATGTTAATCATACACAGGAATACACAATTTCATTAATTACATCAACCAAAATAGCTCAATTCAATCATAGTAGAATTCAATATCAACTAACATACAGAAATATACTAGTTCATCACTCTGAATCATACCACACACCAATTCATTCAATCACAATCATAAAATCCATCAAGTGGCACTCAAATTTCATGACATACAATTCATTACAGAATTCATTCACTTCATAATTACTCAACAAAATACATATAATGGGGGCCATTCACTCAGATACACGTCTAGGATTTATGCCATAACATGCCACATCCAGTCAAATAGATCAACTAACCCACAAGGCTCACACAACCATATTGACCTAATGAGTCCAATAATTCCATCACAAACCAATTAAGCAAAAAAATTGAATCTCATATCCAATACCAATTAAAGAGACTTCACAATTTCATCATTTCAATTTCACATACACGGAAAAATAATATTAAAACATTCAACTATGTTGTGCATATGGGTACCACCACACTTCCGCTATGCCACTCTGATCATAGCAATTACATACAAATAATGTATTGTATAATGAAGTCATATTTGTGCTATCACAACGCATATCACTTCACAAATACTATTTACACAACCTTCTTTTCCTTTTTTAAGACAATAGTCTTTTAAAATTCTAAAACTAATGTTTTCCCATATTCTCATGGGTTCATCAACTCGCATTAGATATGTCATTTCCTATCTCCTTCCAATAACCACTGTCATCATGATTCTCGGCTTATCACTCTTGGTATCAAATAACCCACTAGCTCTAATATCATTCTATCACACCTCGCATAGGAGTATAATTGTTTTAACATCACCCTATAATTTCTCCATTTTCAAGGGAATATTCTGCCAAATATTTAGCAGAATCTACCCTGAAATATTAGGATCTAAACTTATGCAACTCAGTTATCATCTAAAACTATAATTTCAATAACTTAAAGCAATGACATAAATCATGAAACACACCTCCCAAAATAAACCCACAACTGCCCAACACCAAAGTTGAATCATGGTGGCAATCTACCAAATACAATTCTATTCACAATATTATAAATACTTATCACTATGACATGATAATACATTTCACTATACATCATTTAAAATATCTTAACTACAATCATACAAATGCATTATAGGATTACAATTCCATTTCATTATATTAGGAGGAGGACTTCTTCACATCTTGCTCGCCAATCCCAACCCACCATTGGGATTCTTTACATGTCCTATCAGCTTAAAAATAAGAATAAGAAAGTATAAGTCCAAGCAAAATCAGTAAGTAGGTGCAATATAAAAACCATAATCAACAGCTTAGTGAAATAACATATTCCACTTTACAAAATCCAAGAATTCATATTCACTGCATAAGAAATTCCATGGCATAATGAAATTCCTAACAATACACTTACATCTCATACCTAAGATGTAAATTAGAACATACATAAATTCTTGATAATGCAATCATATGAACACATTTAGGAGGCTCAAGTCCTTGATTCACAATATAATACTCTGCACCATTCGGGAGTATAATATCACAATTGAACCATTGAGGCCCACCATACCATAATTGTACCCTCTAGGCATATCATACCAACTCTAGGTCTATCATAATTGTGCCATTCAGACACAACATATCATAACTATGCCATGCCCTCCTAGTATTTCATAATATGCCCATGCAACCCATTATGAGATGCTTCCCATTCCATCAAACAAACATCCCCATAATTTACTACATATCAGCACAAACATGGGATAATACTTATACCATCACTTTCATACTTTCACAAAATATACAACAGAAAGAGGAATCATGAGATAATCTCTATCCCCAATCATCCATGTATAATAGAGAAAGAATCCTAGGATATTTATTATCCCTATCAGTCCACACATGTACAACAAAATGCACATCAACACCATCATGGGACGGTCTTTATCCCATCAAATTCACACAATCACATAGTATAATGAATACTATTCAATACATAATCATGGGATACTTACTATCCCCACTATTCCCCACATACATGCATATATCAAATGAAAAGTTATGGGATATCCATTATCCCCATCCATTCGTACATGCTCATATACAAAATATAGCATAGTTACTATCCCCATCATTTAATCAAGAAATAGCCTACTTACCTTAATGAGAACCATTTAACAACTTCTCACATTCCATACCTTGGTTTCTCATCAACAATCCAATGGTCCTACACATATCACAATTAAATTTACGTATGTCAAATGGACATCCAACTTCCATGCCAAAAATTGGATACAAGTGATACAAGTTTCATATGCAGCTTATTTTTAATATGCTTTGGTGCTCAATACACAAATTAACTTCATATGCAATTTACATATATATAATGATCTATTTTAGAAAAAATTTTGTCCTCACCTCAAGTAATCTCATGAATACCCAAAATGAATCTTTACAAAAAACAAATTCTTGAAAATCCTAGGGCATCACATCAACACTCTTTCTACTTTCATCTTTATCCATTTTGATACTTGCACTCATAGGAGTTAGTATGCATTTTAACTTTTTAAACATTTCTTTAATGTATTTAGTTTGTGAGATGAAAATTCCATATTTTGTTTGCTTTACTTGTAAACCCTGAAAGAATATTAGTTCACCTATCATACCTACTTCAAACTCGCTTTTCATTAGGTTTTTAAACTCCTTGTAGTACTTTTCAAGATGATGTCATCCACATAGATTTGTACAATAAGATTGTCTGAATGAATATGTTTAAAAAATAAAGTAATGTCAACTTTACATCTTTGAAACTTTTGACCATATAATACTTTTGTGAGTTTAGATACATAGTCTAGATGTTCATGATCTTCAAAGCCTAGATGTTATTTAACATAAACTTCTGCATTAAGGTATTAATTTAAGAATGCACATTTTACATCCATTTAGAACAATCGAAATTGTTTAAAGGATACAAAGGCAAGAAGCATTCTTATGGCCTCAAGTCTAGTAATAGGTGCAAATGTCTCATCATAATAAATTCTCTCTTCTTTGAAATATCCCTGTGCTACCAAATGAGCTTTGCTTCTAATAATGATCCCTGACTTACCAAGTTTATTTCAAAAGATCTATTTTGTGTCATTAACAAAATGATCAACTAGTTTTAGTATAGGAGTCCTCACATTGTTGCACTTAAATTGATCTAGCTCTTTTCGCATTGCTATGATCCAATTTTCATCTGTAATGGCATCTTTCACTGTTTTGGCTTCAATGTAAGATAATAAAGCAAAATTGCCACAAACATTTTGAAGTGAGCCATGAGTTCTCACTTTGTCATACACATTGTCACGCCCGGCTTTCTGAGTTGCAACCTATCATTTTACACTGTACATTCACCTAATTTTGCCAACTTTTAGGGTGGGGGTGTTCTACCCAAAATTTGGCAACATCTAACCTGAATAAATGAGTTTTCTACCTATACCATTATATATGAAATAAATAAAATAATAATACAGATTCTAAATACAAACATCCACTATCCCACAACCCAAGATCTAAGTGGATCATGATAGCACTCACACCAAAATATACAAATCCAGTTTCAATACAATACCAAATCACTTTGACATGCCAATACACTATATTATACATCAATAAAAACCTTCTAAATACAATATTTGATACAAATGCACTTATACATGAACATTATGGGAATCCAATATCATTGACATAATACAACATTCTGTCATAAGATACATTTACTTCTCAAATTAATTACTCTTCTATGTTTTCTGTCATTGTAATCTTCCATGGCTTGACCTACTAGCTAAACAACAAACTAAACAGGGGTGAGTCTAAATAGACTTAGTAAGCAGACTGCATAACAAACAATACTCAATAATAAGGATCCCTCAGGTATCCCCATTTGTATTCTATACATATAAAATCCAATCCATAACAAAATGAATATAAAAACATATCTCATGCAAACTATACATTTTGGAATTTCAAATTTCCAATTCACATATTCAAATTCAGGATATTCACAATTCTTAACATAACGAAGCAT
>JAYJMB010006145.1:0-43250 GCA_036873735.1 Pouteria campechiana | reverse complement strand
GAAGCTGTTCTCGACATCTCAATTGACGACAACTATGGAACGGACTGTCGATTCATTCTATCCATTGCATTGCTTGACGTGTTGGATGGACTGGCATATTTACATACGGGATTCTAAATGCTTTAGCCCATGTCATCCCTTGCAAACGTGGTTTGAATCCTATTGACGTTATGCAATTTGACCATCTATTAAGGAATCCTGTCGATATTATCTCTTTAGAAATTTTGTTTATTTCATTTCATACTTCTATAGATAGGCAATAACTGGAAAGAAGCAATCTTTGCAAGACCAATATAGAAAGAAATGGGTGTCATTCCTATCCAATTGCTTGTTACACCCGGTGTTTCTAATTTATTATTCCACTACTTGGCTACCAACATTTAACGGATGATCATCGCACAGAATTATAAACCAATGGGTTTTGTGGGCGGTTTTGATTGCCAGCGTATCAACTATCAAAATAGGACTTGTTGACAATGAAATTTGTACGAATGCGCATTCAAGTGGCATTGGAGGAAAAGGAACCGTGGGTGGCGTGGTGTAGTGGCCCGATGAGATGCATGCTTTCTCCATTAAGCAACAAACAAATGGGACCCATTGCGATCGATTGGCCGCGCTAAAAAGCCCCAACATCTCCTTTACTCTCGCACCATCTTCCGCTAGCCTACTTCACTGCAAATGGCCGACTCATCTCCTCTCCTCCTCTCCAACCCCAACTCCCCCAAAAAGCACAAGGCCCCGGCTGCCACTCTCGATGATGCGATCGAGCAATCGGTCGGCAGCTTTGGCCCTGCCCAGCTTATCCAAGCCTTTCTCGTATCCTTTGCATGGGCGTTCGACGCCCAGCAGACCTTCATCAACGTCTTCACCGACGCCCAGCCCTCCTGGCACTGCGCTCGTGCCAATGACACGGCCTGCTCGGCATCCGCCACCCCATGCCAGCTCCCCAAGGACGCCTGGGCATGGGACCGGCCAGCCGACGCCTCCGTCGTCTCCGAGTGGGATCTGATCTGCTCCAGCCCACTCGTCGCCGGGCTCCCGGCGTCTTCGTTCTTCGCCGGTTGCCTTGCAGGCGGCATCCTCCTCGCAACTCTCGCCGACTCGTCGCTTGGACGTAAGAAGATGCTCCTATTCGCTTGCCTGATCATGTCCCTCACCGGAGTCCTCACCATGGCTTCTCCCAACTTGTGGGTCTACTCGGCCTTAAGGTTCATCGGCGGATTTGGGCGGGCGACGATCGGGACAAGTGCGCTCGTGCTGTCGACTGAGATTGTTGGGAAGCAGTGGCGCGGGCCGGTCGGCGTCATCAGCTTCTTCTGTTTTACTTTCGGCTTCTTATCCTTGCCCGCCATCGCCTACTTCGCTAGAGAATCCTCATGGAGAATTCTCTATCTATGGGTATCCGTCCCCGCCATGTTCTACTGCGTAGCTGTTTATTTCTTCGTGCATGAGTCACCAAGATGGCTCTTCGTGCGGGGACGGAAACAAGAAGCGATCCAGACGCTTGAAAGCATAGCAACATCGAATGGCAAGATGCTGCTCTCCAGCTTCTCTAGAGTGCCCATGGAGGACGCATTGCCGGGCACCGACCTATTCTCAGCTCTGAAGATCTTGTGGGATAGGCAGTGGTCTTTCCGTCGATTATCAATGACCATGATAGCTGCATTCGGGATAGGTGTCGTCTACTATGGGATGCCGCTCGGCGTCGGAAGCTTGGATGTCAACCTCTACCTAAGCGTCACCTTCAATGCCTTAGCAGAACTGCCGTCGGCGCTGCTATCCTTCCTCATCTTAGGGAAACTGAGCCGTCGAAGCTCGGTCCTGTTCGCTACTCTGTTGAGCGGGGTGTGCAGTGTTCTCTGTGTGTTGACGGGCGGCGGTGATTCGAAGGCGCTGCAGATGGTGCTCGAGCTAATCTCCTTCTTCAGCGCTTGCACCGCATGCAACATTGTCATGATATACAGCCTTGAACTGTTCCCTACATGTGTTCGAAACTCCGCGTTGTCGATGGTGAGGCAGGCGATTGTGCTTGGCGGGGTGCTCAGCCCTGTGTTGGTGGCGGCAGGGAGGAAGGAACAATTCCTTTCGTTTGGGGTTTTTGGTCTGGTGATTGGAGTGTGTGGATTGTTTGTGACTGGGTTGCCTGAGACAAGAGGTGGCCCTTCCTATGATACAATGGAGGAAGAGGCGAATGCGATTATGGGTGTTGAGGAAGGGAGCGTATGAAAAATACCAGTTTTGGTTGTGTGTAAGCTATGGCAAATTTTCTTTTCCTTTTCCTTTTTTTTTTTTTTTTAATTTTGTTGATCTGGTGGATTAAAATAAGTACGTGGCATATTTTTTGATCAATTGGTTTTATGTTTCAGGCTCAGTACTGTAGAAATTAGAAGACTATATATATGCTAGGATGGAATGGTATTCATCTATATATACTTGGCAGCAATATGCAACTGCTATGACGCGAAAAAACAAAACTGTAAAGTTGTAATCAGTGCATGCGTAAGCTAATTACTAGAGATCCATTGGCATTTTGGTTCAAATTTTGTAATTAAGATATTATATGATTTCGTTGTACCTTGTATTGTCTATGGTTTTTGACGCTTCCTTTTGTTGTCAAGTTGGGTTGTCCATCAATCATGCTTCTATGATTTTTAATGCTTCCTTTTGTTGTCAAGCTGTGATTTTTAACGCTTCCTTTTGTTGTCAAGTCGGGTTGTACATTAATCATGCTTAAGCTCTTTTGGTGAAAAACACTTGCATCTTGATCAGTTGTGGGCAAATGAACCCTATCAATTTTCCTCCTAAGAACAAAGCGGCAGTAAACTTTCATGTGCTTAGTGTGTAATCACAATAGTCTGTAAACCGCACACTTGGTTGTTGCACGAGTTTACTTACGCTGCCCACTATATAGGCTAGATCTAGAGAAGTGTTGGTTAAGTAAACCAGCGTATCAACTCTCTGCATGCATGTACATCCTATCTATTGATAGGTAGTCGTTTACTTCAATTGGTGTGAGTAATATACAGAAAGTATCGAAGATCTTCCAAAATTTAGGTCTCAAATTCTTGGAACAGACTTTTTCAACCTATCCACCTCTTCTAGCTTGCTACCGGCAATGATCAAATGATCACATGAGCAGTGCATATCACAACTCCTTGGCAGAGTTCTTAATAAAAGCACAGGTATTAATATAAGATGAACTAAAATCACTTTTTTAGAAGAAATTTCTAACTTTTGCAAACCCTACTCTGGGTATTTGTGTCAAATCATGGAGCTCTTTCTGTATCTTGTGCAAATGTCTTAGCTTTTGAGGATCCACAATTTCCTCTCATCGCTAGATGTATACTTTCTTGTCAATATCGCTAGATGTATACTTTCTTGTCAATGTATGATTACTCTATGTATGCTTTCTTATCAATATAACTATTCAAGAAAGTGTTCTTCATGTACACTTTCTTCTATGCTTGGCAATGGTGATGGTGATATATCACTATTCAATAAAGCGCTCTTCACGTATACTTTCTTCCATGCTTGGCAATGGTATGGCATCACCATTCAAGAAAGTGTTCTTTATTTAAACTTTCTTCTATGCTTGGACATGATGATAGAGATGGTACATCTTAATCATTATTTAAATGAGCTAACAATGTCTCATCATATTTTGGTTGCAAAGGCATTATAATTCACTTTCATCTTCATCATTGGATGCTGAATCTTTTATTATCTTTCTTGTGGGCTTGTAATATAATAACATTTTATTAAAGTTCACATTGGCTCTTGTAGATGTGGTGATGTATCATCATAATATCGGTATACCTTCTTCTTTGATGAGTAACCCAGAAAGAGACATTTGATCACCTTTGCATCAAGTTTACAAGATTCATTAGTGCACTTCATATTTGCTACACATCCAAACATTCTTAGAAATGCCAAATTAGGTTTTTACTTGAAAATAATTTAATGAGGTATTATTATACTCAATTTCAATAGCATATAATTTATCAAACACATAATAGTCTACATTGTTGGCCCCATACAATAGGTAGCTCCAGAGGGGAGGGGTGAATTGAGCTATTAAAATTATGACTCAATAAAATTAAAGTGTTGAAAGGGAATGGAAATCAAATCAAGCAACACAAGATACTAAAATTTTTTATAGTGGTTCGGCTCAACTTTGTACCTACTTCACTCTCTGAGTGTTGATACACTTAGGTTCCACTAACACGGGTTAATTTTTCATGAGCTTATCAACAAACTCATATACTAATTTTCCTGGGCTCGCCAGAAACTTTTACAACCGACAAACTTATGCAAAGGTTAGTTTCCAAGATCACCAACAAACTTATACAAAGAGCAAGTCTCCCAACTTACTCTAATAGAAAGGTTGAAGGAAGGATTAGTACAAAAGTTTGTCTCTAGTTAGGCAGATTTGTACACTGACTAAGTGTAGATAAAATAGATAAACAATGTAGAGTAATAGATCCTAAACTTCAAATAATTGATGAGGATTGAGCTTAATTGCGAATCATCATTATGCACAGTGGAGATGAGTATCTTGGAAGAAAATTTTTCCTAAGAGTAAATGCTTGTTTTAAACTTTTCTCATTTTTTTGGCTTTATTCCTCTTTTTGATTTGTTTTCTGTAAACTCCTTATATATCATTCTTCAACAAATATCTATTGGAGATGACAAACTTCATTAAGTGCAAGCAGGTTTGAGAATTTATGACTGTTGAAATGATCTTTTCTTATTCATTCCGTTTAAGGAAAGGGGAAAGATTTCTTTGAAAGAACGCAACTTCTAAAAATAGAATTATTAGTTGTGAGGAGGGCTCTTCATTTGAATTTTGCTCTATTTTAAACAGGTTTACTTCATCCTAGATATCCTAGATAAATAACTTTGGGTTATATGAAGATTTGTCTGAGTGTTTTTGTTAACTTTGTCCAAAATGCTCTCGTTCATACCAAGTTAATTTTGGACAGACTGACTCTGAGTGAAAAGCAAAGCCATGTGATGGAATCTATCATCATCTGAAGTTACTCGTAGTACTCTTGAAGACATCACTTTGTTCAAAGTTAATTTTGGACAAAGTAAGGCTCAAGAAGTACAAAAAGCATTCAATTGTATTCTAACTTCTTCTTAAATCCGGTTCAACTTCATTTGAATAAAATTTTGGAATAAGTGATGCCATCATATATATTGTCCATAATCTTGCTATGATTTTGTGTCTTGGATTCATATTTTAGCATATGTCCAAACTTGATTCTTCGTCAAAAATGCAAGACTTATCCTTCAACTGAAGAGTAGCTTTGATTGCTTGGACATTAAATGTGTCTTTTGACTTCTTAATTACTTTCAAGTTTTAGTACCATTATTCCTTTGAGCATTTATAGCTTTTTCCTATGTAGTAGATTTTGTCTTTGATATAGTCTTATATACACTATCCACTTGAAGTTTTTTCCCTAAACATATGTTATATCTATTACTTCAACATTAGGAAACATAACTGTTAATACCATAAGGGTTTACTCATGTGTTATTACTTATCATCAAAACTTAGCTATGTAAAGAGCTTTGATTCAACATAGATAGATTCTTCTCAATATTGCTTCCAACTATCCTTTCCATTCAACATGACTCAGGTGACTTTAGATTGTATATTTAGTCTTTCTTTCAACTATAAACATTGTTGAGGTGTCCTTGAATAAGTAAATTGTCTCATGATTCCATGTTTTTTAAGAAATGTAATGAAATCTTAAGATTAAAACTTGCCACCATTATTAGTTTTCAAAGTTTTAATTTTGCAATTAAATTATTTTTTTCCAGTGCTTTAAAATTTTTAAAGTTTTCAGATACTTTTAGCTGCTTGTATAGAAAATAAATCCAAGTATAATAATAATAAGAAAGTTTACCGATGAAAGATAAATAGTATTTAACCTAGTTTGTGGATTGAATAGCGTTAGTCCTCAAACATGATTATAAGTGATGTAGAGAGGATATTTGGCTTTAGTATACGATGGTGTGAATGTATGTTGAGTCACATTTGTAAATTCACATGTCCCACACATTTGATCTTTATGATAATTGATAATTGATATTCTAGATACAAGTCTCCTTGACAAGTCTCTAATTCTTATAAGGTTTCAATGTTCTAATCTCAAACATCATACATTTAAAATCCAATATATGGAATTTTTGGGTAGTAATTTATCATGATTCCAAATAAATGACTTACTTTTTTTTTTTCATGAGCTATAGTAATTTATCATGCTTTGTCTTTTTCTTTCTGTCTCTTCAAAAGTTCCTCTTTCTACAATAACATGTTGACCATAGCCTCTAGAGGCAACTTATTCTCTTAAATTGAATACCCTTAAAGAGTCGAACTCAGTTCTTAGGTTATTGGAGATAATCACCATGTAAGCATCATTGTCCATCTTGACGCTAATTCCCTCTAGTTGATCACAAATGTCTTTTACTTTTCTGAAAAAACCCTATCACAAAGTCATTCGTTTGATTGATCAAATTCCATTCCAAAAATGTCTTCTTAGCACTGCTTTCCTTCCATGCTTCTTTCATGGACTCTGATTTGTAAATGTTGAACACATCTTAAACCCACATGATATCTAGACCTTTTCGTTCCCTTCCTTTTTTTCTTTTCTTTTTTTTTTTTTCCTTCCCAAAGATCAATCGTTCATTCATTATATTTATCTTCATGTATGATACAAAAAATTCATTTTAATCGATTACTTAGGTGATCAGTCATAACAAATGCAAAATACAAAGCTTGGTTGGCATCCTAGGAAAGTTTCTCACGTGTAGTTGGCATGCATATGTGGCTAAATTTGGACGGTCCAAGTCCAGCTGTATACAGAGCTTCTCACGTGCATAATTAAATAGATAAACGTGAACCGTTCCCTCATTTTAATACAAATATCTGACGGGTTGAATATTCGTGATTTAACACTTGTTTGTTCGATCCCTTGTGCTGCCGTTTCACTTCTTCTAGCTGCCAATCATAATTAAAAAAGGCAGCAAGGTAGACTTTGGTCTTTGGAAGTGGTAGAAGTAGATAGAAGACACTGATTTGAAAGCATGGACGGCATAGAAATGCTTGAATATCTATTTCATTTCTGTACCTCATTGGTTTGTTGATAATTACATACAACGGGTTATTGGACAGCGAACTTTCTAGAAAGATAAATGAGGAATATTTCCATGCATGTCAATCTGGTGGTTGTCTGATCTGTCAGCCTCTCCAAGTAGGCACCCTCGTTTTCGCTAGCTGGCGACTCAATCTTTTCATGTGCATGGTTTCATATTTGTATTTTTAATTGGAAGATATCACGCCCGCAGCCTCCACTGATGTAACCGGGATTCTACATACATACACATATGTTTGTCTCTTGTCTCTCTCTATAGGGAAATGGCCCAGTGTACCTGGCTACAGTATAGCTGGCATGCTATACTGAAATATTTAGTATAGCTGGCGTGCTGACCATGCGATGCGATGGCTGAGACCTCGGCTCTTTGTGGGCACTACAAGTGAGGGAAGGAGGGAGAATGCGCCATTTGACTTCGTCTCCCAGAAATCCAAAACACGCGGTATGGAGGGGGCTACGATGTGACTACTTCTAGTCTGCCTTACTCACACCTCTTTGCCATCTTCCTGTCCTCTCCTGCCTCATTAAATATTGAAGATGGGTACTTAATTAATACATTTTATATTAAAATTTTTTATTTTTATTGAAAATTTTATTATTTTTTGAGGCATAAAATTTTTAGGCCTAGTTGAAAATTATTGAAAATTTATATTTATATTTATATTTTTATTAGTGAAAGTTATTTATATATTTTTTATTTTTCCTGGCCTAGTTAAAATTTAGTGAAAATTTTCATTACTGAAAATTTTATTTTTTAGTAAAAATTCCATTATTTTTTGTATGTTTTACCCATTTTGATTGGCATATCATCTTGGAATAAAATGAATGGATGGTAATTATATACCTATAATCAGATTAAAATCATAGATTAAAAATTTTAAATCTAATGTTGGAATATCTAACTGCTTGTTGTTTTAATCATGTCCCAAATTAAGCCCCATATCTGAAAATCCAAATTCTATGTCCGAAGTTCATATCCATGTCCAAAACATAGTAAAACATTCTATAATCAAATTATACCCCATGTCCAAAAACCCAGATTCCATGTCCCATGGTGAACTCTATGTCCAAAATAAATAAAATAATATTTCAATGAGTGGACCCCCCTCTATCTGATAGAGAGCATCAGTTTAAAAAGATTAAATGCATAAGATCAAAAGGCTGAAAGTCAGCTGTATGCTATGCATGAAGAGAATTGCCAGTTAAAATCAAATATTCAAGAAACGCAGCACACTTGAGAGGAGTTATTGTGAAATAAGGCCATTTGCAAGGCGTTGGAGACAGAGCTCAAGGCATGCAAGAGAAGACTGTGCATTTTATGTCTTATAGTGCTTATAGTTATCATAGTGTAGCTTATGTAGACAGTGAAGTACTTCTATGTGATGACATATTTTGAGATCACTTGGCCTTCAACTTGAACTATCTGTAATATTTTTTCTTCAAATGCAATTTTAGACAGTTATTTATATGCATCTGCTATGATTAGATCAGGAAAGACCTTTGTTGTGTTATTGTGATTTAGGCCGATTGGAAGGCCATTGTACCTTTTTGTTCAGTAGGTCGTCTTTGTTTTAAAAATGTTTGCATCCCGGACATGGAGGTTCAATTCGGGGCATGAGCCAAACTTCTTTGTTCATCGTAAACAGTTTATCCAAGTACTAATTTAGAATCTCGGGCATGAGATATTAATTAGGGATATAGATGAATGGTTTCCACTGTCCATGCCCATGTCCATGTCCCAAGTCGCACGACCCAAGTCCCATGTCTCAATACCCATGTCTATGTGCCACATCCTATGTCCATGTGCCATGTCCCATGTCCATGTCCTATGTCCCATGCCCATGTCCCAAGTCCCATGCCTATGTCCCAAGTCCCATGTACATGTCCCAAGTCTTATGTCCATATCCCATGACCTAAGTCCCATATCCCATTATCTAAGTCCATCTCCCAAGTCTCATGTTCATGTCCCATGACCCAAGTCCTATATCCCATGATCTAAGTCCATGTCCCACGATCCATGCCTATGTCCCAAGTCTCATATCCACATCCCACATCCCATGTCCATTTTCTAATTCCCATGCCCATGTCTCAAGTCCCAATTAAGATTCACAAATTTTCACATATTTCATTAATGAATTGTTCATATTGCAAAGTACAAAAAAATGACTCAACTAACTGATAGGATATAGGCAAATATAACCATATTTGGTTAATTTTTCTTGACTAATGCGATACTCAATGACTGAATACAACATAATCTAACTTAACAAAATACTCCATTATTGAGTCTAAAGCTCTAGTTTTGATGATTAACAAAACTTATTAATAACTAGATTTATATTAATAATTATGTTGCTAAGATCTCTAGTTAAAGGAGGAAGCTTTGAAGTAAAAGAGAAGCGTCAGAGTTGAGAAGAAGGAACTTTGGAAGCAAGAAAGGAAGCTTCAGAGTTGAAAAAGAAGTTTCAGAGTTATAGAAGGGAGTTTCGAAGTTGAAGGAGGAAGCTTTAGAGGAGAATAAGTGATGTCTTTAGAGGAGAAGACAAAAGTCTCGGAGGCAAGGAGGGAAGCTTGCTTCGGAAAAGAAGAGAAGGAAGCTTCAGAGGCAAGGAAAAAACTTTGGAGGTGATGCAATCAAGCATTGGAGAAGTTAGCGTAACTTTGAAGGTCATGAAAGGAAGCTTCAGAGGTAGAAGAAGCTTCGGAGGTGCGGAAGAGCCGTTGTGGCAGGAGCATCCAAAGTTATGACTTCAGATGATTTAGAGATGAATACATAGCTTCGAAGCCGCGAAACACCCACTTCGGAGGGACTGAAGCACAAGTGCCCATGACTGATGAACTACTAACCTTTGGAGGATTCGAAAGTGACTTCGAAGGCTTCGAAATAGCACAATGAGGCAACACTATGTGGTTTACAACTAGGCATTTGCAACGCTTAGAGAGTTGGACATGGGACATGGGTATGAGACTTAGGACATGAAGAGTGGGACATGGGATATGAAAAGATGGATTTGGGACATAGGACATGGACATAGGTTGTGGGACATGGAGAATGGGTCATGGAGAGTGAGAGATGGGTATAGGACTTGGGGCATGGGACATGGACAAATAGACTTGGGATATGGGACATGGACATGGGTCGTGGGACATAGGACTTGGGGCATAAAGAGTGAGTCATGGAGCATACGACATGGGCATGGGACTTGGGATATGGAGAGTGGGACATGAGACATAGATAGATGGACTTGGGACATAGGACATGGACATGGAACATGGACATGAGTCATGAGATATGGGACTTGGGACATAGAGAGTGAGACATGGGCATGAGACTTAGAACATGGAGAGTAGGATATGGATAATGTGAATTGTTCATCCATGTCCGGCTTCATAATCTCAAACATGGAATATGAATTTGGACATGAATGAACGGTTTTCGGACATGGGAAGGTCTACTGTGGTGCTTGAAACCATTCATCCCATGTCCTAATCTAATACCCATGTCCAGGAATGGATCCAAGCGTCTCAGCAGACCATCCCATGTCCAAAAACCATTCATCCATGTCTGACAAGTCAAGATAACAACATTTAGAGAATTAAATATTAACTTTGAACTTCTCTCCCAAAATGGTTGAATTTGACCACAATGGGATGTCTTGCCACTCTACTTTGTAAGATTTAGCAGTCTTCATTCTGCAGCTTCTGGTAGTGTAAATTTGGCTGCAAATGGAGTACTCACATCCAACAGAATTAAAAGGTTGGAAAGACCATTCCTTATACTAGTTCACTTTTAAAAATACAATGAGAAAAATTGCTAATTGGCTTCCATAAGATAATAATCATTCTGTACACAGTGTAAGTATTATATATTAACGAGTATATATCAAAGTTACAAATTATAATGTAAGTATTATATATCAATGAGTACCTATCAAAATTTTAATTTATAGTGTAAGTATAAGAAAAATGAGTACATATCAAAATTATAGATAACATCTTTGTGGCAAAAAGAAATTTATTTCTTGGATTTGGGCTCCTGTGTGTTAGACCCAATCATCTTTTGTTTTTCGAAAGATACATGAGGTCCTGTTTCTGATGTGACCATTATTGAGCCTGTGTCGATGCAACTAGTAATGTGATTGGGGGCATGAGTGGAGGGATAAGCCTAAGACGAGCTTAATATTTAGGTTTGAGCATCTCAGGGTAGGAGTGGAGATACCTAGCATGATGAGTTATGTTATTTGCTCTAAGTCTTGAGCATATTCTTCTTAGTCTAAGTAGATGAGAGGAGGAGGAAGTGGTTTGTATGAATGTGGTCTAGTTTGAAAAGGTGATGGTTTGAGCCTAGAAGCTGGTATTTTCTCTTTGGAAGGAGGAGGTTTGGATGGAGGAAGCTGGTGGGGTGGGGAGGGGGGGGGGTGTTGAAAGAAGGGAGTTTGGTAGTAAAAGGTTTAGAAATTGGAATTTTCTTTTTGGAGGGAGGTTTGGCTTAGAACTTGGAGCTTTGGTTCTAAGAGAAGGAGATTTGGATGGAAGAACCTGAGGGTTAGAAATGCAGGCAGTAGCAACCTTTGTTTGAGAGTGAGATATGTATACTATGAAATTTGCCTTTTCCTGTTCAAGACAAGAAACAATCCTCAATTTTGCTCTATACCGGGGACATCCAAACTCTGAAAATGGAGATCGAATCCCAAGCCCAAATGCACCAAGGTGCCTATTTCTATAGATTAGATACACATCTTCTGAAAGGTAAATGAAGTTAGGACCAGATGTGTCAGTTACAACATCAAATCTAATCCTTTATCCAATGATCCTGGACCCACTCCAAGTGAAGGATTTTGTGGAGGTGGGGGTGATGGGTTGGATGAAGTGGGTAGAATGTAATCACTTAGTGTTTGGGTCATTACCAAATGGAATATTGACATAGCTTTTGAGATCTTCACTCCTTGATTCATGCAAGACTAGAACATTAATAGAGAATGCCGGGAGTGTTCCTGGCGTGAACACTCCGACTCTCAAGTTAGTAAATGGGACTTTTGGAGGGAGGATGGAATAGTAATGACTGAATTGCCTCAGGGATGCATACTTGGTTGTATTTATAGATGAGCAGGGTGCGTAGCCAGGAGTCTTGCGGATCTGTATGCAGGTCGAACTAAGAAGTTTATTTAGGAGAGGGATCCATGAAGATATGTATCCTAACTTCGGATTTCATGGGATTTGGGAAGATCCCCAAAAGTAGTAATTTGACGTGGGAAGTTGCCAGCTCGATAACTAATATGTGTTAGAGTTCCCTAACACCAGTCCCCCCTCTTGAGAGAGAGCGACATGCTTTCTCTTTTGAGTTTCATGCGTGAGTTTTTTGCGAAAATATGCATCTTTCTGCGGATTTATCTAATGGTTGGATTAAAAAGATCTCGGCGGGTCCGTTTCTAATATACGGATCCACTTCTCAAATCGGTCTCCCCGCTAGAGAATCTCAATTTGGATTTTTTGGAACTGTTTTGGAATTGGGGTGTTGTAATGGATCCAGAAAGGTTTGGATCCATTTTTTTGGGACCATTCTCGGAATTTTGAGAGGTTTCTCCGCAGAATTTGGAAGGGCGGTTTTTTCCTTTATCCATTGGCGGGCTTTTCAAATTGTTTTTGAATCTCAAAAGTAATTATCTTTACTGCCCTTATGCCGGTTGCTCTTCCTTGTCCACATGGCGGAGCCATAAATGCGATTTGATTTAACGACAGCTGGTTTTTGATATATACGAGAAACCAGCCTGTTCCTCTTTCGGTTTGCCTGTCAATTTTTTGGTTTTTCATGAAACCCTAGGTGGTTTTGTGGAGGGCTTTTATTAAGACGCTGCTGCGAGGAGAAGGCTCATTATTTTCGTCTTCTTTATTGGGGTAATCATTTTCTTCTCCTTCTTTGTCTTCTTCATCTTGTACCTCTTTCCTGTTCTTTAATGGTTGCCAGGAAGTCTTTTCCAAGAGTTTCTGAGGTTGTTATGGCAGCCTTTAGGCTTTATTCTCTTCCTTCCACTATGAGCTGGGAATTTCCAAACTCTTCTGCCCTTCCGTGACATTCGTGGGAGGGTTATGTGTCTGTTTCCTTGGGTTCGCTCAAGGCTAATTTTCGTTTAGATCATCACCATTTTGTTTCTTCCATTCTTCATAGCTATAACATTTCTCCGGGTCAATTGGTCCTGAATAGCTGGCGTTATGTTATGTCTTTTTGTCGTTGGGTTCATCAGCTTGAGGAGATATCTGTTTTTTCTTTCAAAATATTTTCTTTCATTTTTAACTTAAGTAAAGCTCCCCATTCTCCTTATTATTATTATCTTCTTCCTCATACTCCTTGGCGTAAGCTCTTTGCTCGCATCGGTGATCCTGATGACGAGTGGAAGAGTCATTGGGCCTGGGTTAAGTTTAGTGGAAATCTTTCCTTTCCTTTCATTTGGACGACCAACCCGGTTTGTCCATCTGGTATCTTTTCTCCTTTGGAACATTTCAGTTTGTATCTCATTAGGTACCGGTTGATGACTGTTGATACCCTTTCTATAGATGCCGTAGTTTCGACTGAGCATTGTCGTCAAGCGGATTATCTGTGCGGCTTCTCATGTCTGGAGGTTGTCGCTCCTGAACCTATTCCTTCCTTGACTTCTCTGCCCTCTTTGTTCCCTAACCTTAGGCCTACCATAGAGTAAGAGTATGACCTCATTCCTTTCTAGTGGTGGTCGGTCCCAGTGGGCGCAGGGTTCCGTAGTTGCTGTGGCTCCCTTGGGGGATGAAACGGAACCATCTTGGAGAAAGAGGGTTAGGACCGTTGCTCGAAAGCGAAGAGGTAATACTTCTTCCCTCTCATTGACTCCTTTTCCTTTTATTTCTAGCCGCAATTCTATCAAAGTCCATAGGAAGAAAGAAGCGGAACCGTCTGATCATTGGAGCCGTTTAGAAGGCAGTCAGAAGAGGAGACTGCAGGACCCTCGGTCCAGCCAAAACTGCTTAATGTTGTTAGTTCTCCTAATATGGGTTCTTTCGCCATGTCCTCTGAGAGTAGTCCCTCCCATCCTTCCTCTGAAGAATCCGTCCTTCCAGGCGAGATCGTCCATCCTCCAACTCTCTATGTTTGGCTGGAGTTAGAGGAGTGCATCCACTTTGGTATGGATTTTGATGTTTATCTGGGAGGAGTAAATTATCCAGCTTATGCTCCTACTTCTGCATCCTCTTCTACTCCTTCTTTAGCCATAGTGCCTTTTATATCTAGGATTGCTTTGATGAGTACTTCCTATTCTTTTTCTGCTTTTGTATTTACTAAATCTGTGTCTCTAGCTACCTCATCTGTTCCGGCGGATCCTATTGATCCTGTTTCTGACCTCAATTGCAACGGTTCCGATTATTCCAAGCTCATCCATTACAGTTGATGCAGTTCTTGTCATTCCAGAATCGGTTATATCAACTAGGGCGGCTACGGCTATGTCTGCTTCCTCTGTGTTAGCATCAATGGTTCTGAGTGCAGTTGAAGGATTAAGGCCTTCTTCCTCTTTTGCAGGTAAGATATATATTTTTTTATAGACCTATATTCGACTTCTTTTTGTTCGTGTAGGCTTGTTTTCGTCCGACCGATTGGCTCATGCAACGAAATGCCCATATGCGGGTCCAAGCCTAGCTGCACTCGCTCAGCATCTTCGTGGTGAGGCTTCTAGCACTAGTGGTCTTATTTCCGACCTTGGTGATGCCTCTTCTTAGGAGATGGCTACTCCAACAAGTTGAACTTTTTCTCGGCCTTCAACGCCCATCAGTGTGGCTTTGAGGGTGGCTGGACTGATTACTTCTCTGTTAGAGAATCCTTGGTTTGCTGTCACTTTTCTCACCAAGCTAGCTTGTTCTGCAGACCGGTCCCATTATCTCAACATGCCCTGGGAGGATTTTCTCGAGGAGTCCTCTTTGGGAGTGATTCACCATTCCCTTGAGCGACAAAGCTTCATCGATCGGATGCGGCTTGTCATGCAACAGCTCGGCCCTACTCATGATGAATTGCGGATCTGGACTGAGCGCTTAGAGGAGGCAGAAGAGGAAGTAGACCACTAGCGTTAGGAGCATCGGTTCTTAAAGAATGATCGGGATCTAGTGATCGCAGAATCTATAGCTTTGAAGGAAGATCTAGAAGAGGAAAAGAATCGCTTCCGAGACTTAGAGGAGACTACTTCCGCTCTTCGGGCCAATGAAGATCTTCTAAGAGCAGAATGTGCGGTTGTGGAGTCAAGGTTGTGGTAGGTTGAAGCTGCTCTGTCTCAACTACGGATTGATCATGATCACTCCTTTTTCGTATCCGAGTCAAAGGTGAAGTGTCTCGCTCACGTTCAGTCTGAGTTCGTCGAACAGGAGAAGGAGGTTCATGAATAGGTAGCCGCTCTGGAAGGTAGAGAGACAGCTTTACAATGGGAGATTGCATTGTTTAAGGAAGGACATGTTGCCGCTCTTTCTCAGGTTCGTCAACAGCGGCTGGAACAGTTGGTTGAGGAGCCCGAGTGTCAGGAGTTGATCCTGCAACATGTAGTGACTTGTTGTAAGCAGTCTTTTGAGTCCTGTAAGAAAAAGGTAGCTAGGAAATTCCTTGGTCTTGACTTAGATGATATTTTGCAAGATGGGGAGGATATGTAACCTTTTTGGCCATTTGGCCAAGTGAAATACAAATTTTACTTTTCTCTCAACATTTTTGTGTAAGGAATTCTTCTCAAGTGTGACCTTTTCTAAGGTTGAGAGGTTCCATCCTGCCGGATCTCTTCTCTTTGGTTCTATTTCTGTGGAACCTCTTTCTCGTGAGCTCCGTTACTATAAAACCGATGGCTGTCAAACCTTTTTCTAAGGTTTGATGGTTCTGTTTCTGTGGAACTTCTTTCTCGTCGGTTCTGTTTCTGTAGGACTAATGACCATCAAACCTTTTGCTTAGGTTTGGCAGTTTCATTTCTTCAGACCTTCTTTCTTGTTGGTTCCATTTCTGTAGGACCGATGGCCATTAAACCTTTTTTTGAGGTTTGATGGTCTTGCTTATGTGGAACTTCTTTCTCGTCGGTTCCATTTTTGCGAGACCAATGGCCATCAAACCTTTTTCTAAGGCTTGATGGTTCCGTTTCTGTGAGACCAATGGTCGTCAAACCTTTTTCTGAGGTTTGATGGTTCCATTTCTATGGAATTTCTTTCTCGTCGATTCCATTTCTGCAGGACCGATGGCCGTTAAACCTTTTTCTGAGGTTTGATGGTTCCGTTTCTGCAGAAATTCTTTCTCGTCGGTTTCATTTCTACTAGAATGATGGGTGAGATAACCTTTTCTGAGGTTTGATGGTTCCATTTCTATAGAACTTCTTTCTCATCGGTTCCATTTCTGCGGGACCGATGGTCGTCAAACCTTTTTCTGAGGTTTGATAGTTCCATTTCTATAGAATTTCTTTCTTGTCGGTTCTGTTTCTACGGGACTGATGGGTGAGACAACCTTTTTTGAGGTTTAATGATTCCGTTTCTGTGAAACTTCTTTCTTGTCGGTTCCATTTCTGTGAGAATGATGGGCGAGACAACCTTTTCTAAGGTTTGACGATTCTGTTTCTGCAGAACTTCTTTCTCGTTGGTTCCATTTCTGCGGGACCGATGACCGTCAAATCCTTTTCTGAGGTTTGACGGTTCCGTTTCTGCGGAACTTCTTTCTCATTGGTTCTGTTTTTGTAGGAACGATGGCTGTCAAACCTTTTTCTGAGGTTTGATGGTTCCGTTTCTGCGAAACTTCTTTCTTGTTGGTTCCATTTTTGCGGGACCGATGGTCGTCAAACCTTTTTCCGTTTCATTTGTTTTTAGAACATAGTTTTTTGATTTTTTGCATATAAGGAAAAGTCTTCTTCATACAATAATGAAAATGAAATAAATAAGCATTATTAGTAATTTCTACTAATAGTACCTCCTCAGATGTTCGACATTCCAGGTTTGTGAGATGTCTTTTCTATTGAGCCTTTGGAGTCAGTAAGCCCCGTTTTCTATTACTTCTTTAAGTCTGTAGGGTCCTTCCTAGGAAGGTCCAAGTTTTTCCTTTGTTTAGGGTTGCTTATCAAGGCTTCTCGGAAGACTAGATCTCTTTCCTTGAAACTTTTTTTTTCTGACCTTCCGGTCATGGTATTGTTTGACTTGTGTCTGTTGCCTTACAATCCTAGCTTAAGCATTGATCCTTGTTTCTTCCAATAAGTCCAGATTAGTTTCCAGCACCTATTTGTTGGTTTGCAGGTTGAAGTTGCCTATTTTGGTGGAGGGTATTTTGAGCTTTACAGGTATTACAGCCTCAGATCCGTATGTCAGCATGAACAGAGTTTCGCCCATAGATCTTTTAGGTGTCGTCTTTAGGGCCCATATTATTCTTGGTAGCTTTTGGTACCAAATGATTCCAGAGCCTTCTATTTTTTTCTTAGGCCCATAACGATGTTTTTATTTGCAGCCTCTGCCAGCCCATTCATTTGAGTATGTGCTATTGAGGAAAATTTCTGCT
The DNA here is from genome assembly GCA_036873735.1 of Pouteria campechiana. Lineage (NCBI taxonomy): Eukaryota > Viridiplantae > Streptophyta > Magnoliopsida > Ericales > Sapotaceae > Pouteria > Pouteria campechiana. The sequence goes on along the minus strand of JAYJMB010006145.1, from coordinate 25,574 downwards.
GGATTCCATGTGTTATGCAGAAGGATTTGAATAACTCGCTTCCGAATTGGGTTCCATTATCGGTGATAAGTATCCTGGGGACCCTGAATCTGCACATGATGTTTCTCATAAGGAAATCTTTTGCTTCCTTTGTGGAGATGAACCTGATGGCTTTGACTTCTACCCACTTCGTAAAGTAATCAACAACAACGAATATGTACTTCTTCCTACTGCCGGTGGGAATGGGCCAAGAATGTCCATACCCCACTGATAGAAGGGCCAGGGGGTGCTAATGGTGTACAGTTTTATTGCTGGAAGGCAAAAAATGCTTATGTGCTTTTGGCAATATTTGTATTTTTTCATTATTCCTTTGAATCTGCCACCATGGTTGGCCAATAGTACCCCTATCTTACTGTCTTGAAGGCTAGGGTCATTGCGCCTATATGGTTTGAGCATTCTCTCTCATGTATCATCTTTAGGATTTGTTGGCCTTGTTTAGTGGAGACACACCAAAGGTATGAGTGTGAATATCCTTTTCTGTACATATTGTTATCAAGATATACAAATTTGGCAGTGAAGTGTATCAGCTTTTTGGCCTCGAGTGGATCCGTTGGCTTTTCTTCTTTTTTTAGATAGGCGTGGATGGGATCCATCCAAGACGCCTCTGAGTCTTCTACTGTCATTTCTTCGGCCTCTGGGATGCTCGGTGTTGTGAGATATTCGATCAGTATGTTTTTTGAGGGAAGAAACAAGTTGCCATGATTAGTTTTGATAATACATCGGCATGCTCATTCTTCTCCCTTGGCACTTAGAGGACTTTAGTGTTGCGGATCCGTTCCATTATAATTTTGGCTGCAACTAGGTATTGTTTCATCAATGGTTCCTTAGCTTCATATTCTCCAGAGAGTTGCTTCACAATAAGCTGAGAGTCGCTGTGGATAGTTAAATTGTGAATTTTGAGCCTTTACGCCAACCTGAGTCCTGCTATCAAAGCTTCGTATTCAGCCCCATTGTTAGTGGTGGGAAAGTTGAATCGTATTGCATATTCGATTCAGTTTCCCTCCAGGCTTTGTAGTACGAGTCTTGCTCCTTCTTTGGAAGTGGAGCTGTCTACATATAGCTTCCATTCCGGATCTATCGCTGGGTCTTTCTGCTTTGGGACTAATGTTCTTTGGTAAGGAGGTGTGGTTTTTAGGGGAGTGTTCTCCAATAAGTCCAATGCCTCTTCGGGTTCTTCCATTTTGTTGATGCATTTTATGATGAAATTTGCTAAGGTTTGTCCCTTGATTGCAGTCCTGGGTGTGAATTTGATGTTGAATTTACTGAGCTCTATGGACCATTTGACAAAGCAACCGGAGAGTTTCATCTTTTGGAGGATTTATTTTATTGGCTGCTCTATGTAGACTCAGATCCGGTGTCCTTGAAAGTAGGGTTGAAGCCTCCTTGTTGTAATTATGAGTGCGTAAGCAATTTTCTCCACAGTGGGATATCTAACTTCAGCTCCTCGTAGGATCTTGTTAACATAGTATATGGGCTTTTGCTACTGACCTTCTTCTCTGAATAAAATTGCTTCAATAGTCTCGGATCCTACTGCAAGATAGAGGGAAAGAGTTTCTCCCCTTTTGGGGGCACTTGGTAAAGGGAGGGAGGTGAGATATACTTTTAGTTCTTCAAACGCTTCCCGTGTCTCTGTGCTTATTTCATTTTTGCCTGGATCTGCAGTTGCCTCTCTGCGGAGAGCTTTGAAGAACGGGAGGCTTCTTTCAATAGACTTTGAGATGAACCTATTGAGCGCTGTTAACCTCCCGCTCAGTCGTTGAAGATCTTTAATATTATTAGGCATTACCATGTCTCAGATGTCTTGAATCTTTTTTGGATTTACCTTGATGCCTCTCTGGGATATCAAGAAGCCTAGCAGCTTTCCTGATTCTACTCCAAAGGCGCACTTTTGGGGGTTCAACTTCATTTTGTGATCTCGGAGGGTCTTGAAGGTTTCCTTCAAGTCTTGAACGTGGTGTGTTTTGATTTTGCTTTTGACCACCATATTATCGACATACGCTTCCATATTTCTTCCTAGTTGATGTTTGAATACACTGTTTATCATCCTCTGATAGGTTGCCCCTGCATTCTTCAAACCGAATGACATTACCTTATAACAGAATGTTCCTATATCTGTGATGAAGGCTATTTTTTCCTGGTCCGGTTCGTACATCCGAATTTGATAATATCCAGAGAATGCATCCATAAAGGAGAGTAGTTCATGACCTGATGTGGAGTCTACTAGCCGGTTGATGTTGGGTAGAGGATAACTGTCCTTTGGGTAGGTTTTGTTTAACACGTAAAATCCACGCATATGCGCCATTTGCTATTTGCCTTCTTTACCATTACTACATTGGTTAGCCATTCCAAATAATGTACAGGTCTGATGAACCCTACTTTGAGGAGTTTGTTCACTTCTATCGCAATGGCTTCCTTTTTTTCAAAGGAAAAGAGTTACTTCTTTTGCCTCATTAGTTTGTGGTTGTCATCGACTGCTAGTTTGTGGGAGGTGATTGATGGGTCTATTCCGGGCATATCTGAGAGTTTCCATGCAAAGACATCGGCATTCTCCCTTAGAAGGTCGACCTGCTCTTCTCTTAGTGGTGATTTTAGGGTGGAGCCAATTTGAATAATCTTATTTTTGGATCCATTCGTCAATGGGACCATGACCAGAGGTTCTATGGGCTCATTACGGGTGATTTGTTGCTCGTCCCTGTTATCCATGGTGTCTATCTGCATGCTTCTCGACATTCCTTCCTTCATTGAGATTTTGTAACATTCTTGGGCGATCTTCTTATTGCCTCTAGCTATGCCAACCCCTTTTTCGACTGAAAATTTGACAGCAAGGTGGTAAGTAAACACGACAGCTTTTATTTTATTGAGGCCTGGACGTCCCAATATGGAGTTGTACGGTGATGGGATGTTGACTACTAGGAAATCTAGGTGGGTTGTTATTTTTTCTGGATCATCTGCCATCGTAAATGGGAGGTTGATGATTCTTTCTGGAAAGACACCATCTCCTATGAAGCCAGTTAATTGCCCTACATAAGATTGTAGTGCTTTCTTTGAGATCCCTATCTTTTCAAAATAATGGTAAAAGAGGATGTTTGCCGAAGAACCGTTGTCGACCATGATTCTTTTCACGTGGTAGTTCTGGATGATGGCTGATATAACCACCGCGTTATTCTGGGGATCTGCTCCATTTGGATTATCTTCTTGTGAGAAGACAATCGGGAAGTCTTCTTCTTCTCTCTTTCTTTTGGGGCTACTTTCCATCGTGCTTACTAGAGTAGGGGGATGGTTTACTGGGCCACCTGATATGACATTGATGGTTCTGGCCGTGGGTTGATTATCTTCTGTTGCAAGGTCTCTTTCTCTCTCTTCTCATCCCCTACCCCTTTGATGTTTATCCTTTGCTTTTCACGGACCATCGGCCACATATTATAGTAACTTCCCTCTTTTGATGAGTTTCTTAATTTCTTCTTTTAAGATGCGACATTCATCTGTGTCGTGGCCAATGTCTTTGTGGAACAGGCAGTATTGGTTTCGATTAAGATGACTTCTTCTTTTGATCTTTGGTGGAGAGGAGACCTGGTACCCCTGTCTTTAGATTTCGTGGAGGACGTGGGTGGCGGAGCAGTTAAGAGTATGTCTAGGAGTATCTCTGTTTATTATCGTTAGTTTACCTTTTTCAGATCCGTCAGCAGAAGATATTTGCTCGGGTCCATGGTGACATCGACAATGGCTTCCTTCTCGCCATGATGGCGGGGATCGCAACTAGCTTCACCGTCTTTTAATATCTTCTTCTCTAGTGCTTTCATCTGCATCTATGTGTTGATTCAGCATTTTCAAGAGCTCCGAGTAGTCTCTCGGGGGCCATAGATGTAGCTAGTATCTGACCTTCGGGTCTGCAATTCCACTTTGGAGTGCTACTGCCGCGATATTATAGTCTAGCTTTTCCACATCTAATATGTACCAATTAAATCTACTCATATATTCACGGAGAGTCTCGTTTTCGCTTTGCTTTACCATCATCAATAATTTCACTATTCTTTTCTGCCTCCGTTGAGCTATAAATCATCTATGGAAGCGTACTTCTAGATCACTGAAAGATTTGATGGATTCTAGTGTCAAAGTTTGATACCTGGATAGTGCTGCTCCTTTGAGTGTTGGCGGGAATGCATAGAATTTAATGGTGTCGGAGACCCCTGTGAGGTTCATTTGACCATCGTATCTGGTGAGGTTATCGTCGAGGTCCGTGGTGCTGTCAAAACCTTCTAAAGATGGCATTCTGAATCCTTTGGGAATAGGCTCGTCTAGGATTTCTAGGCAGAAAGGGGAACGTTTTGCCAATGCTTACTTCTCTGGCCATCCTTGAGTGTTCCGTCTTTCCAGTTTTGTGGCATCATCTTCAGGGAGTTTTCTTATTCCGGGGTGCGAAGATGCTTCTCTTTTATGGCCATAGTCAACTTGCCTCTGAGTCGGCTCCAAGATGGTATGGACAGTATTTACTGGGTTGCCGGCCGGAACACCCGCGACTGGCATATTTTCAGCATTTGCCAGATATGGTCCATGCACATCAGGCAGCAACGCTCCTAACATGGGAGTGGTGACATGGACACCGGCTCTGTAGAGATCTCTGGGTCCATGTGTTGTTGGACCTTTCTGACGCTGGGGATGAGGCGTGGTAGGAGAGCTTTCGTGGCAAGGGGTCCACCAAGATTGTTCGCTTTTTGCCATATTAATTGCTGCATCATCTCACGCATCATGTGTTGCATCGCTTGTTGATTTGTTGGGCTGGGCTGAGTCAACAAGTCTTCAAGCGGTGGCGCTATATTGTTCTAGTTTGACATGGATGGCATGTTGTTGATGATAGCAGGGAGAGAGGAAGCATCATTTGTGTTGTTTATAATGTCATCTGACATCTTTTTGAACTTTTTGAAATGCGTCCCACAGACGGCACCAACGTTTGGGTCATTCCCAAACGAAATGCTGACGTAGCTTTTGAGATCTTTCCTCCTTGATTCCTGCAAGACTAGAACACTAATCAGAGAATGCTGGGGGTGTTCCCGGTGTGAACACTCTGACGCTTAAGTTAGTAAATGGGACTTTTGGAGGGAGGATGGAATAGTAATGAGTGAATTGCCTCAAGGATGCATACTTGGTTGTATTTATAGATGAGCAGGGTGCATAGCCGGGAGTCTTGCAGATTTGTGCACAGGTCAAACTAAGAAGTTTATTTAGGAGAGGGATCCCTGAAGATACGTATCCTAATTTCGGATTTCGTGGGATTTGGGGAGATCCCAAAAAAGTAGTAGTCTGACGTGTTGAGTTGCCAGCTCGATAACTAATATGTATTAGAGTTCCCTAACACTTAGTATTTTATCTATGATTGCATCACCTTTTAGGAGTGATTTGGGCTTGAAGTTCCTGATTGGACTTTTTATTATTGTAATACGATTGAGGAAATTTTGATCTTCAAAATCTGAGAAAGGAAGATCAGGGAGAGTGATCGGCCTATTTTAGGATTCAAAAATTTGGGTAGCCATTTGATTTATCAAATGCCTATGTTTGACTTCTTGCAGAGTCATTTATATTCATTTTCCTAGACTCCTAGCAGTTGACCATGTCGATTTGGAAAGTTTGAGATGCTGAATTTTATATGTTGGCTTGAATGATATTATAGTGGGGATGATGTCTGACTTCTGTTCCTATATAGGAACCTTAGGGACTTTGGAATTTGTAGAAGAGAATGCATTAGAGGTTTTTGTGGAGGGGGAGGAGGTGTTGTCTGTTGAGAAGAAAGAGATGGTTGTGGAGTCTGGACAAGATAAGTTTTCTTCATAATGGACTTCATCCATGTTAAAATTTTTGCAAGTGGGATAGTTGAATCAGAGAGAGAGAGAGGACTCTGAGTCTAATGAATATGAAGTGAGTCTAGGTTGAGGAGAGGAACATGGAGATGAAAAAACTGTAACAATTGGAGAAGTAGCAAGTAGAGAAGTGTGAGATGTGAGATGAGGAGAGGAATGTGGAGATGGAAAAATTTCAACACTTGGAGTTGTTGCAAGTGAAGAAGAGTTAGATGTGAGATGTGAAGAGAAGGGAGTACTCATTGAATGAGTAGACCTAATGGGTGAAGTAGGTCTAGGCTCATGAACTGGAGAGGAGGGTGAAGAATGATGAGATGGAGAATGATGAGATTGATTACCACGATAAGATGGAGAATGATAAGAGTGATCAGAATGATGAGGCTAAGGGGATCTCAGGGGTAAAGAAGGTCTATGATCATGGAAAGGTGATGATGGAAAAGAGAATTAAATAGGCTTTGATTGACGCTTGATGGATTCAACCAAATAGGTCGACGTATCTAGCTTTTGGCACACTGAATCCATCTTGATGTTCAGAGTTGAAACATCAACTTTAATATTTCTCAGCCTGTTCTCAAAACTGTTGCGAGTGGAGGATGAAGGCCTACTTGGAGAAGGAGGTGTTGCTATTTTTGTAAGTGGAGAAGTAGCTGCTTCTGTAGTTGTTTATGTTGTTGTTTTTGTAGTTGTTGCATGTGTTGCTGTTGCTGCTTCTGAAGTGGCTGCATGTGTTGCTGTTTGACCTTCATCTCTTACATTTACAGATTCTCTTCTGGTCTCAACAACTCTAGTTGCAGGCTCTCTCATTTCAACAACCACCTCTTCTTTTCTCAGTTTAACTATCATTTCCTCTACTCTATCAGTGGAAAATAGTTCTGGATTCCCCCATATAATTTCTTTCCTTATTTCCACACCTGAATTAGGTAATTCTGCTTCTCTTCTTTTGGTTGTTCCATCCTCAAATCTTGCTAACTTGGATGGTTTGCTCCTTTTGGAACTTATTTTCCTTAGATTCACCTTAGTCATCAAAATTAAAATTTAAAATTCTTTTCCATCTTCAGAAGTCAAATCTACTCTTGCTCTTCTTAAGAATTTTGTCATGATCATTCTATAAGGAAGAGGATATCTCTTATTGCTTTTGAGTTGAAACAAATGATTTGAGATTGTCTTTGCCAGGTCTATTTTCTTCCCATTTTTTAGTGCCCATAACATTTTGCAATCTTTCTCAGAAATGTTATCTGTACCTCCTGTTTTTGGAAAGATGTTGTTGATGAGCAAAATGTGGGCATTCTCATATTCTTGTCCAAAAAGCTAGGATGTAGCATGTTACTTCTTCATCAACCTCTATTCTAGCCACCTCTGAAAATAATAGTTTTATTGAGGTAGGCCAATCCTTTTTCTTTCTTTCAACTATAGGGAGATTTAGACACTCCTTTATGTTCTCAAGAGATAAATCTATTACTCTATATCCTATCCATGATTTCTTTAACTTTGAATCATAGCTGCAAAATAATATTTTAACCATCCTTGTATAGCATTTCTCCCAGTAACTCATAAACTCAGTCCACTATTGGATTTTAATCCATCTACATATATCCAAATCCATATTATTTTCACCTAGTCGGTCAAAATCGAAACTCCTTCCCTTCACTATCTTTTTTTTCATACACATTCACAAATCTATGGTAGGATTCGTGATTGTTCAGGAAAAATACCTCTAACAGATGATTCTCGTCCAGCCTTCTCTGTCATGATGGAGATGCTTCAACTTCTTCCTCTCTTTCTCTTCTTCTTTTGGAAGACTTTGTAGATGCTGATGCTGCTACCATGCATGATTTAGCCATATCAGCCATTATTTTGGATTGGGATGAAGAAGAGATAGATTTGGAAAATCTTTAAAATAGAAATATGGTGCAAATAGAAAAACAGAGGAGAAAAGAGGTACAACAAGGGAATGTTTCAATGTTGCGGGAAGACACTATGCCTGCAATGAAGATGGGAAAGTTACTGAGATTTTGAACTTAGGAAATAGGAATGAGAGGGGAAGTTGCTGTGTCTGTAATGAATAATCGACTTCAATTTTTCTATTTATGTTAGGGTTTAACTGCGTTTCAGATATGAAGTTCACAGTGGAACATGAAATCTAGATTTTTAGACATGAGGCATAATTTGGGACATGGATTATGTTAGGATTTTACTGTATTTCGGACATAAAGTTCACCATGGGACATGGAATCTGGATTTTCAGACATGGGACATAATTTGGGACATAGATTATGGAATATTCTATTGTATTTTGGACATGGATATGGACTTAGGACATGAAATTGGAGTTTTTAGACATGGATATGGACTTAGGACATGGAATCTGAGTTTTTGGACATGAGGCATAATTTTGGACATGGATTAAAATAATAAGCGGTTAGATATTTTAGCGTTGGATTTAAAATTTTTAATTTGTGATTTTAATCTGATAGTTTCCTGTGATTTTAATTTGATTATAGGTATATAATTACCATCCATTTATTCAATTCTAGGATAATATGCTAATCAAAATGGGTAAAACATACAAAAAATAATGGAATTTTCGCTAAAAATAAAAATTTTCACTAATGGAAAATTTCACTAATTTTCAACTAGGCCTAGAAAAATAAAAATAATATAAATAATTTTTACTAATAAATAGAAAAATATAAATTTTCACTAATTTTTGACTAGGCTTGAAAATTTTATGCCTCTAAAAATAATGGAATTTTTAATAAAAAATAAAAAATTTTAATATAAAATTTATTAATTAAGTACCCATCTTCAAAATTTAATGAGGCGGGAAAGGGCAGGAAGACAACAAAGAGATGTGAATGAAGGAGATTGGAAGCAATCACATCACAGTCCACTCCATACCGCGTGTTTTAGGTTTTTGGGAGACGAAGTCAAACGATGTACTTTACCTCCCATCCTCTCTCATGGTGCCCACGAAGGACTAAGATCTAGCCCGCCACATCGCATGGTCAGCCCGCCAGTTACACTGAAACATTTCTTACATATATATATATATAGAGAGAGAGAGAGAGAGAAAGACACACACACACACACACACACACACTCTTTCCCGGGCTCCACAAACTACCATCCGAATTCACCTCAACTGGCAAGCTGAATTCTGCAAACATAGTTACATGCAAGTGCGTATTTGTTTGGCAAACCACAATCTATATTCCCCTGCAAACAAACCGGACTCTAAGCCACAACATTCTCTCTCCCCATCAAATTTAAAACCTAATTTCTCATTGCCATTCAAATTTGAAGCCCTAGAAAACACTAATTACTACAAGATCAAAAACTTAAGTGTTTTTTGTTTTCATTTTTTTATGTCTATATTTGAATATAATAAATTAGTGAAAGTGATATTGTTTTAATTACAATTTTTTTATCTTTTTAAGTAGTAATTTTTATTATAAAGCAAAAGATAAATAGTTTTAGCTCATGGTTAAAGCGACATTTCATCTCTAAGAAAACTATTATTTAGTTGGTGTTTTTTCACTAAACAAAACCTAGCTGTTTCAATATTTTAAAAAATATTTTACCAAAATAGTTAACAAAACTTTGCTAATTTAATTGCATTTTGTAAAAAAATATAACTAAAATAATGAATAAAACTCGGCTAGGCTAGTTACATTGAAAAAAAATAACGAAAACACTAAATGAAACTTTAACAATTGCTTTTAAATTTTTTTAATTAAAATACTAAGCAAAACTAAGCCTATTGCATTTTTAAAGAAAATAGCTAAAACACTAAATAAAACTTAACTTGTTCATGTTTTCAAAAAACTTACTAAAATACTTAATAAAACTCAATAAAGTTAATTATATTAAAAAAAATTTAACCAAAACACTAAACATAACTCAGTCAGTTGCATTAAAAAAAAAACCGAAACACTAAATAAAACAAGGCTAGTTGCATTTTAAAAAAATAATAACAAAAATATTGAATAAGACTTAGCTTGTTTGGTGCTTAAAAAAATTACCAAAATACCTAATAAGTCTAAGCCAAGCCAGTTGTATTTTAAAAAAATAATCAAAACACCAAAAAAAGTACATAAAAATTAATTTTAAAATGCTCTTAATAGTTTAAAATAGAAATAATTATTATGTCAAAAAATTTAATAAAACTTAACCAAGCCAGTTGCATTTTAATAAAATAAGAAATAGGGATATCTAAGCTTTAAAATTAATAAAATGTTTAAAAACTATTTTTGAACTTAAAAAAAACTTTATAATAAAACACATATCAAAAATGAGTTTTTTAATAATAAAACTATTTTATTAACTTGGCTAGGCATATCCCAATTTTGAAAAAAAATCTAAAGAAAATTCTCATACTGAAGAAAATTCTGACAAAAAAAGTCATTCGCTTGTAGAGGAATTTAATAAACATAAGAAGAACTTGAAGTTTTTTATAGGTTGAGAGAAGTTTTTTATCTTAAGTTCTTCTCTTTGCCTATGAACTTAAGATTGTGGAGCACAGTAAACTATTATGTTGGTGCGCATAGAAGCCCTCTCTCTCTCTCTCTCTTTAAATATATATAAATACATACACACATACATATAGACACACACACACACACACAATGTTATCAAAGCCAGAATGGTAGTTGAACTGGTCCAATGTCTGGTTTATGGTTCAACCTGTTCCACCAGCCAGTTCAACCGATTTTTTATTTTTTCAAAAAAAATTAAAAAATAATAGAGCATAATTTTAAAAAATATAAATCATAAATATATAGATCTTTTATATAATACTTTATTACTTTAATTTATTTTTTATTATATTAATAATATTAAAATAAAAAAATACTATTGTACCGAACTGAGTTTTACTATGATTTTCTGTTCTTTTTGTATCTTCATTTTCTGCTATGGAAAATATGTGAAGTTGTATTGTCCAATATTTTTTAGCCAAAATTACCACTTGGGTTGGAGTCCATGTGCCTTTTATTACAGCCTTCCAAATATATTCGGGAATCTACTTGATTTTGCATGGGACCTGCAACCATGATGATTGCCATACTGGTTGATTTTGCTCTAGCTACTTCACTATTAGCACCCCCTAGAAAGAAATTCGATCTTTTTGGGTTTGTTTTCCCGTCTTTTTGCAATTTTGTAACTTTTACCTATAACTATTAATTTTACAAAAGCAACTCCACTTAACTGTGTTTGTAAAAGCACTCATGTTATCAACTTTGACCTAAATTTACAAGCCACCCACATACGATTAGGGCCATTTAATGACATTGAACTTAATGATTGATGAATCAAATTTTGATCAATAAAATTTTGACTTCAGTCAAAAACCTAATGATCATTAAAAAAAAAAGTTCATAAGGGTTGTATTTTTATAAAATTAATAGTTATAAAATAAAAATTATACAATGTACAATATGATTAGATAAAGGTTCAATGGTTGATTCGTGACACAAAATAAATTTAAAGTCCAAATGAAGCTGTGTGCCGAGAAGGTTGTTAAATTGCAGCCCACTGAACCCATGGTTTTTTCATGATAACCCAAATTCCTTTTCTTGGTGGATGACACTAACCTTGAGCAGCCTCCAGCATGGATATATTTTAATTCTTTTAATCGATTAAACCAAAGATTGCGGCATTTATGCTTCACTCTCTCTCTCTCTCTTATTGTGATCTGGCAGCGAGACATGTAATCAATAAGGGCTGCCCTGGTTCAGCCACAAAATTAAGAGAGCTAGCCTGATCAGGTTGGAAGGTGAAGGGCATCGTAGCATCTACGAAACCGATGCTACGATGCGAAGAGCCAAGCAATCACAGAACCTCCTTTAGCAGGTGGTCCACTGATATGATCCGGACTCGGGTCAGAATAAAATGATTTCTGATCTTGAATAGACATTTTCGCTCTTTCCTGATAAGTAGCATCGGAGCTCCACAACCAATTTTCCTATGATCTCCGTTTGCAAATCTAGGAAAGGGGCGAGAAAAAAATTATAAAAGGGAGAAAAAGAAAAAGAATAATTATTTGATTGATTGAAAAAAAAGTGAATAAAGATAAAATAATTAATTATTTTTATGATACTTTTCTGCCGCTTTCCATTTCCAAAGGGACCCTAAAGGTTGAATTAAAATTAACCTTAGGCACTATAATAAGAACCATACTAGACTGGCCGGTCGGACTGGTTTAATTGTGAACTGGTTAGTTGATGGTCTAGTTTAGCTTGGTTTGATCCAATAGTAAATTTTTTATTTTAATATTATTAATAGAGTAAAAGGATGAATTAAAATAATATATTATTATTATACAAAAGATTTATATATTTAGATTTTTCAAAATCATATTATTTAAATTAAAAAAAACTCTTTAAAAGACTCCATGAACCAAATCCTTGGTTCGACAACCAATCTAGTTCTGATAACACTGCCGGTAGGTATAACTGGCCAGAATGAATAATTGGAAATTTTCATATTAGCCGCATTAATATTTAGTTAATTAAACCATTATTTCAAAAATCTATCACAACTCCCTAGATTGTTCGAAAAGGGAGGCCAATGCTGCTGGTTCTTTCCTGCGTGGAATGTGAGATTTCAAAGAGCCACGCCAAAACATTGTTTTTGGTAGAGCATCCTAGCTATGTCCAAAATTTAAGCCAATGTTTTTTGTTGGATCTTATGCAAGTATACACGTTCACAAGTAATATAGATGTAATGAGTTGAGTATCATTCACACAAAAAAGTTATTTCATTACCGCACTAATTACCAAACTTTTATCAAGTTTATATTATTTGGTGTGAACAGTGAGATATATGAGGACCATTGATATGGCAGGGAGGCCATGTGTCGATGCAAGAAATGCTATATGACACATATAGGAGAGCTCCACGGATTCAACGTCTTCGTCTGCTGTCCAGCTTCAAAGGCCGAAATTTTTTTCAACATGAAATCAGATCATCGATACCAATCTCGTATATTTATAGAAAAATTAATCATGATACGGCCGGCGGAGATGCTTGAAATAAACAAACATGAATTCCTACTGAGAATTTAGCGCCACATGTGAAATTTATATATGTAACCGAAGGTGGAGGGACATGACATGCATGATGATTGAATTCAAAATAAGCATTTACCCAACTTGAAAAATAAATAGTTTTGGGATTGAAATCGATTGTTCTGGCCCCAACTAATGTAAAGTTGTTTGTGAAATAATCGATTGTGGAAGAAAGACTTAAACTCTGATGATGCTCCTGTGAGTATGCTTAACATTTGGTTTGTGTTTGGCTACAGAAAGATGAGAAGCTAAATGTATTTCAAAAGAAATAATAAACTTACGTGATATTTTTAATAGTTTTATCTTTCTTAGTATTATTAAATTTTTATCATCACTTGCATTTATTATCTTTTTTACATTATAACTAGCATAGCTCTAATTAATCCTCTTAATGTCATTTATGTTAGATCATAAATCCAATATTGAACTTATATGTGAATGATTATATGTTGTGGACTGTCGTAAAAAGTTAAGCCCATTTGAGTGATCTATTAAGGTTTGGATAATTTGGGTTTTAATGTATTTGATAGGGTATCGGCCTTTAATGTGTAAAGACTTAAGGGTAATTTATATTTTTATGATGGGCTAAAATAAAAATACCAAAAGGTCACAGGGAAATTATTTATATATAGTGATATAGTCCCTAGGTTACACGTGACTTCTATTCTTTCTAGCATCCCATCATTAGAGAGAAAATTAAGAGAAAAGTTATAGGGTTTTCAACAAGAAAACGTGTTGATTTAGAAGGTCAACCGCATGACTTTAAATAACAACTAGTCATCATGGATTTAGGTACGCTTCCACTTATTTGTTTATTAATTCTTGGTGATGCAATATAAATGTTTTTATTATTTATGTGATATTTTTCATAAAAGGATTATTCTAACAAGTGGTATCAGACCCTTTTCATGTTGAATCATTAAATTTAGAGAAAATCAAAATCAAATTTTATGACAACTAGATTGTTAATGAAAATCGATTAAAGAAATTAGATTTCAAAATCCCAAATCTCAATCCCCAAATTTTAGATTTTAATCCATAGATCCAAACCCTCATGTTGTTGTCCACCCAAATTAGAAAAACCAAGAAAATCCCTAAATCCAAACCATGTTCGATTAGAGAAGGAAACCAGGTTGACAGCCTTAGCCAGCCGGCCCAAGTTGTGTTGGACACACTTTGTCAGCACACCTAACCCAGTCGGATGGTGGTGCATAGCAGTGGACAATGATTTAGGTTGAAGTTGATGGAATCAATCAACCAAAGGGGAAATAAGATTTTTTTTTCCTTTGATTTAGATAGATTGAGATGGGGGATATGGCTAGCAACCATGGCACCCGACTAGACTAGGCTATATGCACATTGCTAGCACATCCAAACTAGCCAGGCGGTAGTGGTGGGCGACACTGACAGTGGGGAGCAATGGTGGCTGCAAATGACGACAATGACTTGATGGGCAGCGGAGGTGGCTCATTGGAAAGATGGGTTTTCTTGGTTTAGGTTCAGCGACAGTAGCTATCGTAGGAAGAAGAAGATGGCTTTTCCCTTTTTTGTTAATTTTTTCTTTTAATGAATGGTTAATAATAAATTTGATGTTTTGGGGTCTATTAAAGTCGGATTTTGATGATCTTATAGTCGATTTGAATATTTTTGGGTTTTCTAATTAAGATGAACGGATCAGATTTTTTAAAACATGACTATAGCTTTAGATTTTGTGTGGATAGATTGAAAGGGCCTATATTTTATCCCTTAAATACATGGTTTGGTCCATTAGATCAGTCATGAGATATTTAAATTCCCTATTCTCATAAGATTCTTAAGATTTATGGATTTATTCTTTATAAGGTTGCTTTTAATAAAATTTTTTAAGAATCTTTTGGGTACGATTTTAAATTCTAATATTAGTATAGTTATGTATATATTTTGAGATGAATTAATTAAAATAACATGTTACCAAAGTGATCTCTTTTGTAGAAATTTATTTATTTTAAAATATAAAAAATTATGGACTTATAGAATATTAACTGGCCCAAAGGAAGGTTGATATTTACTAGAATTGTATGTGCACCTGTGTTGACATGCGTGATGGTTATTTGATTTTACATGTGAACAATAAATTAGACTAAAGGAAGTTTTATTTTTTAACATGTTCTTATTGTCTATATTTCATTACTATACTAAGATATCATTTACAAGTTAATATTTTATCCAAAGATAAAATAGTAATAGAGTACCCGATATCATGAGGTAGGGTTTACATTTATTTGAATTTCTTATTGTAAATTTGGACCTATGTGAGCTTGTTTAGTTTGTTTATCGTTCTCTGCTTAGTTATGACTCCTACCAATATTATTGTCAACATCAATTCAATTCCTATGCTAAATGACTTCAACTTCAAGTCGTGGCAAGAGAACCTCTTAATAGTTCTTGGAGTCATGGATCTCGACCTTGAGTTAAGAGTCGATTATCCTGCACCACTTGCAGACAAGAGTACCTCTCGTGAGAAGAGGGAAATGGATAAGTGGGAGAAATCAAATTGCGTGTGCTTGATGATCATAAAAAAAGTCATTACAGAAGCATTTGGGGGCATAATGTTTGAAAAGATTATTACAACCAAGGAGTTTCTTGTGAATATTGAGCATAGATTTGTTAAGAAAGAAAAGACTAAGATAGGTATACTCTTAATAAGTCTCATTTGAAGTAGAGATAAAGGTAAAGGTAATATTAGGGAGTACATCATAGAGATGTCTCATTTTGCTTCTAAGCTAAAAACACTTAAGATTGAACTCTCTAGGAAGTTGCTAGTGCATCTGGTCCTTATATTTTTTTGGCATAGTTTAACCAGTTTAAGGTGAGCTATAACTGTCAGAAAGAGACTTAATTTCTAAATGAGCTCATATCATACTATATTCAGGAAGAGGAAAAGTCAAAGCAAGATAAGACAAAAAGTTCTCACCGGGCCTCAACCTTCAAGGACAAGGATAAGGGAAAGAAAAGAAAGAAGGATAAGGAAGTTGCACATATGGTAGCTCATAAAAAACAATAAAAGAAACCATATAAACTAGAAGGCAATGGTTGTTTATTCTGTGGAGCTAAAGGGCATAAGAAGAAGCAGTGCACCAATTATCATGCATGGTGTGCTAAGAAATATACGATTCTAAATTTGGTTTGTTCTAAGGTTAATTTAACTTTGATACCTAGACACGTGGTGGATAGATTCTGGTGCAACAACTTGTTAGGTTTTATGCCTATAATTCTAATGACAACAAAACTTGCAAAAGACTTGATTTATGTTAATGATGCTTTTAAGAAAGATATGCTTAAAATGTATGCACTTTATTAGGATATCATTTATACAAGCATATACACATATTGATATAAGTCTAGATATTTTAGAAAAAAGAAGAAATATCTTCATTCATATTATTTTCACTTTTGTTTATCGTTATATAATACTTTGGATCATATGCGAATGTGCTTCATAGAGATATCTTTTTATATGCATGAAAAATAAGGTAATGAATCATAATGTATTTAATCTAGCTTATCATATTGCAAATATCTTAGATCATATCCAATTGTGCTTGAATCAATTTTTATATTCAAAATACAAACATGTTGATTTAAAGTACATATCCATGCTTTACGACTTATGCAAATTTTATTGGATAATTATATTATGATTTATAATAAAAAATATAATAAAAATACCAAATTAACAAAAGTGACAAAAGTGCAAAAATTTCTATATGCAGGAGTGCTGCTATAGTGAATTGCTACAATAAATTGCTACAACAACTTTGGATATTGAATTTTCGACAAAGCTGTGATTTTGAACATTGCGAAACTAACTTCGCACAAAGCTATTCATAACTACTACAGTGAATTGCTACAGTACTTTGGACATTGAATTTCACAAAAGCTGTGATTTTGGACATTGTGGAACTAACTTCGGACAAAGCATTGTTCAAGATTGCTACAATGATTTGCTATAGTAATTTTTGGGTTAAGCCTGACGTTCGATCAGTCTAAAATTTAACTTGGGACAAAGCCCTGTCTTCACAAGTACTACAGTGATTTGCTATAGTAAAAATTATTATTTTTAAATGTTCAGAAATTTAATGTGTTGCAATGGCTATATTCAAACGGTTTTCATCCAAATGGTCCTTAGGGTCTTCGACATGTATAAAGAAGAGATCCATTGAAGAGAAACATGATGCTTGAGAGTTCTATAAGGTAAACTAGAATCAAACAACAAGAAATCTATTCAACTTTCCCAAGTGTATTCACTCCAAAATGCTACCAAGGTCAAAGAGCTTTAAGGCCATATCAATACCGCTTTAAGGGAGTTTGAATTCACTGTAATGTTCTTATTATTTTATTATTTATATTTATGTTTTAACTATATGTACTCATTACCCTAGATTAGAGACATTTTATTATACATATTTGTAAGAGTTTATTGTTAACTTTAGGAAACTAGATTGGGGAGTTTCTGGTTAGCTCTTGAGAAATCAGATTGCATGAGTTAGTTGTAATTTCAGAAAAACCATAATTGTATAAGTTAGTTGGTAAGGTTAAAAACTAAGAAGTTTGTTGGTCAGCTTGAAAATCAATAGTTGTAGAGTTTCTGGCAAGCTCTTGGGAAAACCAGGTTATGTTTCTACAGGTTATAATGGAACCCAAGGATGAAAAACCTTGGAGGGTCCAAACCACTATAGTCCTTATGTCTACATTATTTTTGTGCTTATGTGTGATTGTTTTATTCCCTTACATTTCATTATTTTATTATTTATCTCCTCTTAGTTTGCATAAAAGCATGAAAAAGGAAAAATTGATTTAACAAAGGTTACGTAAGAAATTTTTATATACCCAACTCACCCCTTCTCTCTTAGGTTAAGCCACTCTACAGGACCTAATACAACTCATATAAATGTGTCTATGAAGGGTTACCTAAGTTGCTAAAAACCAAGTGATGGTAAAAGATACATCTATGCGGGCGATGATAAGATGGTTCAAGTTGAGGCAATAAGAAAATTTTGATTATTGTTAAAGATTGGATGTTATTTGGATCTTAATGAGACATTTATTGTACCTCTTTATGACAAAACTTAATTTCTATTTCTGCTTTGGATAAATCTGATTATACTTATTAATTTTGAAATGAAAATTTTGATTTGTTTCATGATTCGAGATTGATTGGTTTTGGTTCTTTAATAGGCTACGATAATATTTATTTAATTGATACAATTGCTTCTTTTAATGAATCTCTACAATTAAGTATAGGAGGTATAAAGAAAAAGTTTACCAATGAGAATTTGGTTGTGTTATGGCACAAGAGCTTATGTCATATCTCCAGACTGAGAGTAGAGAGACTTGTGTTAGACAGAATTCTAAATCCCTTACATTTCATAAACTTTGATGTTTGTGTTGACTATAGAAAGGGAAAAAATCAATAAAAGGAGATTTGAAGCTAACATGTCTTTGGATGTCTTAGAACTTATACATAAGGATATTTGTGAGTCATTCGCTGTGGTTGCTTAGAATGGTTACCAATATTTTATAACTTTCATAAATGATTTATTTAGATATGGCTACATATATCTCATTTACGAAAAGTCATAGTCATTGGATAGGTTCAAAGATTATAAGGCTAAAGTTGATAACCTACTCAACAAAAGGATCAAAAGTGTCAGATCTAACCATAGTGGTGAATACTATGAAAAATATGAAGGTTCAGGTGAACGATATTCAAGACCATTTGCTAAATTCCTAGAGGAATGCAGTATCGTCCCACAATACATTATGCCATGTTCGCCCACTATGAATGATGTTGCCAAAAGATGAAACATAATACTTAAGGATATAATGAGGAGTATGATTTTTCATCCTAACTTACTAGAATCACTCTAGGGAGAAACACTTAAGTCTGCAACTTATATCCTTAATAGGGTTCCAACTAAAGCAACTACCATAACCCCTTACGAAATTTGGATAGGTAAGAAGCCTAGTTTAAAGCACTTCATGTATGGGGATGTCTAGTTGAGGCCATGTCTTATAGGCTCAATGAAAGGAAACTGCACTTAAGGATGGTAAGTTGCTATTTTATTGGATACTTAGAAAGATCCAAACGGTACAAGTTTTATGATTCCACAACTAAGTCAATTTTTGAATCGGGAAATCGTTGGTTCTTTGAGGATATCAAGTTTGTGGGGGAGATAGGGTTAAGGACTTTGTCTTTGAAGAGGAAAATATTGATATTCCTATAGGTGTTATTGACATTAATTACGATCTCATTCCTGACTTTATTGAAGACATAATAGATCAAGACAATGTCAAAGAACCTCCCAGTCAAGAGATAGTTCTAAAAGAACAAACTTTATCACCTCAAGAACTTATGCCAATAAGGAGATCCACTAGAAAAGGATAAGTGTTGTGTTAGATGATTACATTGTATTTCTCCAAGAAAATGAGGTTGATAATGGAGTGATGGAACATGATCCGACCAACTTCCATCAAGCCATGGAAAGTTCTAACTCTTAAAAGTGGATTGATGCAATGAATGAGGAGATTAAGTCCATGAAGGATAATAACATGTAAGATCTTGTTCTATTGCTAGAAGATGCAAAATTCATTGGTTGCAAATGGATATTTAAGACTAAGAGGGATTTGAAATGCGATGTGGAGAGGTAAAAAGCTTGTCTTATTGTAAAGGGCTTTATACAAAAAGATAACATCAATTATAAAGTCAACTATAAAGAGATTTCTCTTTGGTTTCTTCGAAAAACTCTTTTAGGACTATAATGACATTGATGATGCATTTTAATCTTGAGTTACATTAGATAGATGTAAAGACAATATTTCTAAATGGGACATTGATGAAATGATTTATATAGTGTAGTCAGAAAATTTTGTACCTAGAGATCCAAAGACTATAGTTTGAAAACTCAAAACATTCTTCTATGGGCTCAAGCAAGCATCTTGACAATGGTATTTTAAGTTTCATTAAGTGATCATCTCAATTGGATTTAAGATGAATTTGGTCAATAATTGTGTATACCATAAGTTCTATGGGAGTAATTATATTTTTTGGTTTATATATGGATGGCATTTATCTTGCTAGTAAACCAGGTGACATGCAAGATCATGCAAGATTGTAAACTAGGTGATACCTTTGTGGCCAAGGAAAACAAGTTTAGTCTCAAACAATGCCCTAAGACTGATTTTGAAAAAAAATGAAATACAATGGATTCTTTATGCATTAGCAGTAGGGAGTCTAATGTATACTTAAGTTTGTACACATCCGGATATTGCATACATTACTGGGATGTTGGGTAGATATTTAAGCAACCCAAGAGTAGACCACTAGAAAGAAGCCAAAAAGGTCTTGCAGTACTTATAAAAAAAATATTATATGCTCACATATCAGAAGTCGGATCAGTTTGAGATCATTGCGTATACTAAGTCTGATTATGTTGGATGCCAAGATAGTATGAAATCTACGTTGGGTTATATCTACTTGCTAGCTAGGGGCACTATCTTCTGAAAAAGTGCTAAGCAGTCTTTTGTAGATTCTTCTACAATGGTGGTAGAGTTCATAGTGTATTATGGGGCATCCAATCATATAATATGGCTGTGAAATTTTATCATAGGGCTACACATAGTGGATGGTAGTGAAAGACTACTCAAGTTATTTTGTGATAATAATTTGACAATTCTATGTTTCAACAATAACAGGAGCTCGACGAAGTCAAAGTTTATACACATCAAATTCCTAATTGTTAAATAAAAAATTCAGAATGGACAATTGTTTATAGAGCACATCGGAACAAACTCTATGGTTATAGATCCACTTACTAAGGGATTACCACCCAAAGTGTTTTATGAGCATACTGCTCATATGAGTGTTTTGTCAATTAAGGATATTAAGTTTTAGTAGAAGTTTGTATTTTTATATGCTTTTCTCATATAGACATCTTTCTAGTTATTTCAATTTATGGATATTTCAAGGTTATTTTCTACAAAAATAAAGTTTTGGTTTATTTATACTCTGATTTTGGTATAGTTTGATTCCGCTAAAGTTTAAAGTGGACTAGTTGGAAATAGATATTTTAAGATCACATTGCATGAAATTTTTACGGTATACATCCACATCATAATCCATGTCATTCAGTTGTATGGGCATATATGACCAAGATGGGTTAAATTACAATAGATGTAATGAAGGCCGCCTTGATTCTATATTGGTATGATTGATGGACTGGATTGTTTATAGATACATTTTGTAATGACAACAAAGTTGAGCTCATATGGTTAGTTTTTTGCATTGCAGTATTGTAAGGTTACACATGTAGCCCAAGTGAGAGATTGTTGGATCATAAATCCAGTATTGGGCTTATATGTGAATAATTATGTGTTATGGACTGTCATGTAAGGTTAAGCACATTTTGAGTGATCTATTAAGGTTTGAGTAATTTGGGCTTTAATTTATTTGATAAGGTTTGGGCCTTTAATGCATAGAGACTTAAGGATAATTTTTATTTTTATGATGGTCTAAAATAGAAATACCAAAAGATAATAGGTAAGTTATCTATATATAGTAGTTATGGTCCCTAAGTAACATGTGACTTCCATTCTTTTTGGCATTTCATCATTTGATAGAAAAGTTAAAGGGTTTTCTTAAGGAAAATGTGTTGATCTAAAAGGCCAATAGCACGACTCTAAACAACAACTAGTTATTATGGATTCAGGTATGCTTTTACTTATTTGTTTATTAATTCTTGGCGATGCAACATAAATATTCTTATGATTTATGTGATGATTTTTATAAAAGGATTATTCTAACAATTTATATTTATATTTTTCTCACAATTTAGGTGACCTAAACTGAAAAGATTGGTTTTTATGTTGCTGAGAATGGCTAGATAGGGAACGCTACCATGAAGTGGTCCAACACCAATTTTGCCATTTTGAAATCATAGGCTATAGGCCTCCTCTCATAAGAATGTTATAAATTGGGTTGGGCTGTTCACCTCAAACCCAACAAGCCCACGTGAAAATTGGGCTAAGAGTTCGTTTAGGATTATTTGGAAATGAGGAAAAGAGGTGATATATATATATATATATATATATATATCAAGAAGAGAATAATGCAATGTGATCAGGGATGATGATTCAAAATAAAGTAAATAAAAATAAAAATATTAATTTTTTTATATGTAAAGATAAAAAATAATGATTGAAAATATAGGTGAAATATAAAAATAGAGATGTTAATAATTAAGATGTCAAATTATATTAAAAAGTAGGAAAAAAAGTCCAAAATGGTGGACAATGTTTACACCCTTTTCTTGCTTATTACCAAACCAAGCTTTTGATGAAGGAGGATTCGAGTCAGATACTGAGTTATTAGATGACACGTTGTTAGTATTGAGATACTTTGAGTTGGCAGATCAGCACAAAGATCGCAAATAATCATGATCTTTTCCTAATTGGGGTAGTTTTTAGTGCTTTTCAGTATTTTGGCTATAACTTTGGCTATAGGTATCGAAATTGCAATTACGACCCCAATTTGGAAAGATCTTTTCGGCGCGCATGTCGTGACCACCTAGGTATGCTCGGTGTGCATCTTTTTTGAGTACGAAATCCACTATTTTTTCCTCTAAATCTCTAATTTTAGTTTTTATCTTTTATAGTAATATTTTCTTTCTCGTTTAAGAAGTGATTCTGAACCCTATTTGGGCCATATTTTTTGTAGATCACTTCTTTTATTATGTATTTTCTTTTGGTATGATTATTATGATTTTGCTATTTTGGGTAAAATTCTAATAATGATAATTTTTTGGCTATATAGCCTGGAGTGTGGGCTGATTTTCATTATTATTGATTTGCATATGTTTAAATTGAATATTAGAGGTGTTTTTCTCTGAGTTTTTGGGAGATTCTCTTGTGTTTTGGTCTTTTGAATTACCTGTTGAACTAGCCTATAGAATAATTACTGTTCTGTTTGGCGTCAGCTTTAAAATATATTAAAAAATTAGGTTGCTAAAATTGCGTTCAACTCAACCCAATCTGTAATTTAGGTTGGCTAATTGGGTTAGGTTAAGGGGTTGTGACCTGATCCAACCCCACCTTATTTCTAATGTTCCTAAATAACCTAAACTAAACCCCAGCCTTCAGATGTCCACCTCTTTTCCATTCACACCTCTTTACTTTTTCTTGTACTGTAGTGTTGAAAATAAATCCTTAATTTTTCTTTGCAATTAAACTAATTTTTTCCAATGCTTGAAATTTTTTTAAAGTTTTCAAGTACTCCTAACTGCTTGTATAGAAAATAAATCCAAGTATAATAATAAGAAAATTTACCAATGAAGGATAAATAGTATTTTAACCTAGTTTGTGGCTTGAATAGAGTTAGTCCTCAAACATGATTATGAGTGACGTAGAGAGGATATTTGGCTTTAGTATTAGATGGTGTGAATGTATGTCAAGTCACATTTGTAAATTACAAGTCTCACACATTTGATCTTTATTATAATTGATAATTGATATTCTAGATGCAAATTTCCTGGATATGTCTCTATTTCTTATAAGGTTTCAACGTTTTGATCTCTATTGTTTCCCCCTTAACGTGTAAGACCTTTTTGTTCCCTTCATTCTTCTTCTTCTTCTTTTTTCCTTTGCAAGTTTTTTTTTTATTCATCTTGGGTTTGAGTGACGGACCATCAACGACATCCCAAAGATCAATCACTTTACTGTGAATCCATGCTTTCCAATTCCCATAGTCCTTAACCCTGAGAATCTAAGGCACAATAGCATTTGAAGTCAACTTGCTGGTTTTGCCACCGCGTAGAAAAATGGGGATCCAAGCTTCCATAAAAGATCATGCTAACATGGAACGAGCATCAACTATCGTTGGTAGCAACATGCAACTGCTATGACATGAACAAAAAATTTGTAAAAGGAAAATTGAAAAGAGAAGAATAAGAGGAACAGAGGAGAGAACGCTGTAAAGGACGAGAAATTGCTGCTATGCATATCATTGGCCTGACATGGCTTTTTCCATATAACACAGGCTTGAACCTCAGGCAATATGGAGTCCTTGCGTATATTGATACATGAAAAGGGATGATTCTGTCAATGCAATCAGTCGCACGGTGAAACGCATAGATTTTCAGGTACCATAATGCTCTAATAGGATTCAAGTCAGTCATTGTATTTATCTTCGTGTATGACACGCAAAAATCATTTTAATAGATTACTTAGGTCAGTCATAACAAATGCGAACTTATATTAGTATTTCCAGTTGTGGCTGCTGTGCACACAGCATGGTTGGCATACTACTAAAGTTTCTCACGTGGAGTTGGCATGCATATGTAGCTAAATTTGGACGGTCCAAATCCAGCTGTATGCAGAGCTTCTCACTTGCATAATTACATAGATAAAAGTGAACCGTCCCGTCATTTTAATACAAATATCTGGCGGGTTGAATATTCGTGATTTAACATTTGTTTGCTCGATCCCTTGTGCTGCCGTCTCACTTCTTCTAGCTGCTAATCATAATTAAATAAGGTAGCAAGTTAGACTTTGGTCTTTGGACGTGGTAGAAGTAGATAGAAGACACTGATTTGAAAGCACGTACGGCATAGAAATGCTTGAATATCTATTTCATTTCTGTACCTCATTGGTTTGTTGATAATTACATACTATGGGTTACTGGACCACCAACTTTCTAGATAGATCAATGACGAATATTTCCGTGCACGTCAATCTGTTGGTTGGCTGATCTGTCTTGCCCGCATCTAAACAGACAACCCCTGTTTTCTCTATCATCTTCCTGTAACGACGATAGCTCTAGCTGGCAACTCAATCTTTTCATGTGCGCAGTTTCATTTTAGTATTTTTAATTGGTAAATATCTCGCCCGCCACAGCCCCACTGATGTAACGCTGAATCGACATATATAGTTATTTATACAGTTGCATTTAAGTCGATTATAATAGAATGCAAGTGTTGGCACACGAGACTCCGTTCTGAATTTTACTATGATTTTCCGTTCTTGTGATATCTTCATTCTCTGCTATGGAATGTCTGTGAAGCTGTGTTGTCCAATCTTTTTTAGCCAAAGCTACCACTTGGGTTGAAGTCCATGTGCCTATTATTGCAGGCTTCCTAATATATTCGGGAATCCATGTCACAACCTTTGACTATTTGATTTTTCATAGGACCTGCAACCTTGATGATTGCCATGCTGGTTGATTTTTCTCTAGCTACTTCGCTATTAGTGTCCCTTGAAAGAAATTAGATCTCTTTGCATTTGTTTTCCCATCTTTTTGCAATTTTAAAACTTTTATTTATGACTATTAATTTTGCAAAAGCAACTCTACTTATGAACTTTGTTTGGAAAAGCACTCAACATTGTTTGTAAAAGCACTTAAGTCATCAGCTTTGACCAAAATTTACAAGCCACCCAGATACGATTTGTGCCCCACTAGAACTTAATGACTTATGGATCAAATTTTGACTTCAGTAAAAAAATCTAACGATCAATGACAGTAAATATTTTTTTCTTCCTTATAGATAAAGTTCAAAAGCTGGGTGTTTTTAAAAAAGCAATAGTT
>JAYJMB010006144.1:84253-102694 GCA_036873735.1 Pouteria campechiana | reverse complement strand
CCCCCCCCCCCCCCCCCCCCCCCACACACACACACACACACACACACACATATATATATATATATATACCATATATATAAACTAGGACCCCCACCCACCCCCTTGGGCAATGTGGGATATCACAATTGCTTTAGTAGATTTTATCATTTTTCTTCTCATTTGTTTGGTTTTTTTCTTGGTTGTTTCCTTTTCAACTTGCAGCATTCAGCTTTAATGTGCCCATTCTTGTGATAATAATTACAAGGCCCAATTGTATTTCTAGATTTTGATCTACTAGACTGTTGGGTTAGTTTTGCTTAGACCTTCTTCTAAACATTCACCCTTCAGTTTGGTTGTAATTAGAGTTGCCACAACTCCTTGTCAGTTAATTCTTTTGAAATCAAAGTTGTCTTAACATCAGTTGCAGAAAATGTATCCTTTCCATAAAGAATTCTTTCTGTAAAATGCTTATATGAGGAAGGTAATGAATATAGCAGTAATAAAGCCTGGCCTTCATTATCAACTTTCAAATTTATATTCTCTAAATTCATAATGATGGAATTAAATTCATCAAAATGTGATTTTGTGGGTATAACTTCTGTCATCCAAAGCCTGAATAAATGTTGCTTTAGCAAAAACTCACTAGTGACGCATTTTTTCAAATACAACGACTTTAATTTGTTCCATGGTGCCTTTACCATCTTTCCTTGGTTAATTCTCATAAAACTTCATTAAAGAGACTTAACTGAATTGCAGCTAGGATTTTTTATGCAGTCTCCTCTTTCTGATCATCCATCAAAATACTTGGCATCTCGTCTTTTTCCAACAAAGTTTTTTGCAACCTGCTCTATTTCAAGATTCCTTTCATCTTGACTTGCCATAGCCTGAAATTGATTCTATGATCAAACTTCTTGATTTAAAATTTGTTGTTGCCGTATTTACTGACAAAGAATAATCTAGTCTTTGATACCAGTTTCTTAGGAATAATCTCAGAAGACAACACAATGTAATGCAAGAAAGAGAAAGAAAGAGATGCAGAGACAAATTTTACGTGGAAAATCATTCAATTGAAGGGAAAAACCACAGTTGAAGGAGGAGGCAATCCCACTATCATAAAAATGGAGTTACAATTGGGAAAGATTTGAATCAAAACCTTTTTTCCCAATGCATGCAAGAGAAGAAGCTCTCAAAATGGTTATCTAATGAAAACCCTAAAACAAAACCCTAAGCAAAATATCATTGTTAAAATAATGGGCTTGGGTTAAACCGCATCATGGGCCCATGGAATGGGCTGCAAATTCAAGACACATAACACTCTAAAGCCCCAATCTTTTCCTATCAATCTTATTCATCTCCTCCTTGTCTTGTTTGGCTGTTTGGTGATATTGAGCACAATATCCTCTTGCCATGGAGCCGATCACAATTAATCATCATTGCTTCCCTGCAAGTCAAGAAAAATGTGATCGGATTGGATTAGTAAAACTTGTTTCGAATGATGATGTATGTTATCCTAGGGTTTTCGAGTGGTAAAAAATTGCTTGAGAGGGAAGTGTCAGTGCAAATGAAATTAGTGGAGTACTTTTTTGTTTTTTGCTTTGTGGAGTACTTTTTTATTTTTTGCTTTAAGTTGGTTGGGGAGAGAGGAGGGGGGAAGGATTTGTACACCACTGTCACTAGAGAGATAGTGGGAGTGCAAGGGCATTCAATGGGGTTTTGTAAGAAATGTGCTCATATGCTAGCATCATCTTTTCTGCCATGAATTGGATGTTCCATCTTTTGCTTGCATTCCTTTAATGTTTTGCATTTTACTTCATTCATTTAATGGTGTGCATTTTACTTCATTGAGATCTTAGTGCAGTCGGCTGTATTGAATCATGACCTTTTAATTTATTTTATAATTATTATTTTATATGTTATATAATATAAATAATTATTGAAATTTGTAATTACTGGTCCCATTATGATAACATTGGTTATGAGTCACTGATCTACCAAGAATAGTTATATGAATTGGTAGGATGCACAAAATGTTATTATTTAGCAAATTGGGTATTTTTTTTTTTAAATTGACCTTTTTTCTTCTATATGTTAGATTGACTAAAAAGTCTCAGAATTTCACATAGGGCATAGAGATTTGTGTTTGTCTTTTGTTATTTTCAAAAACTTACTATAGAAAAAAAGATCAATTTCTTATTTTATGTTAGATAAATTCGTGGTGCTAATTGCTTGATGCCTTGAATCTTGATTTCTCCTCACTTTGTATTTCTTTATCACAAATTTTAGGTCTGTTATTGTTATATATAAATCTTAAAATGAATATTCGATAAATGGAGGGAAACTTGGCACAAAAGATGAAAATTTGCAGCCTTCTCTTATCTTCAGGGATATGAAAGACAATGTTAAAATTTATCACTGAAGTATCACAAATTTACCAAAGAGTATGTTTGGAGTCTTGGGATACACCCTCTAAAAGCTAAATGGTATAAAGCATCCCCTTTTCTTCCAACACTACATTTATCTACCCCAAATAACTCTATTTCAATCCAATTTCCAATTATCACCCAGCATTTTTATTTAAAATTCCTATCTATTATGTCTTTATTCTCTTTGGTTGACATCCCTCCTATGTTGTTGAACATCATTCTGTATTTCTTTTACATGTTTTTTTTACATTCATTATCTTTGATCACTATCCAAACACACCTTAATGCATGGTTCCTGTCACCAATTTTGCTAAAATATCCTTGGTTTATCACTCATTGGTAATATTAACTGGCCATTTTACCCACTTCATCCATATGCATTGTCCTTGAGCCTTTTTCAGTGATTTGCTGCTGATGTTATTGACAATTTGAATGCCGTTTGTGGGTGTGGTCCATGCCTGGAGCTTATGTTAGTTGCTATTATCTATAACATCTGGCATATATGCCTTAATGTTGTTGCTATTGTATAAAATCCTACCCACCACCACCACTGCTACCATCAGAGAGATTATCTAGCATATCTATTCATTTTTCTGAAGTCCAAACATATAATTTCACAGTTTCATCCTTGTTTTCTGATCATGGTAATAGACTTTTTGCCTCTGGAATATATATGATGAGAAGCTACTAATTTTTTAACAATCTAATAGGTTTATCCAATTTGATGCAGCTAGCTGCTGACATGCAGAGATTTTCCAGGCCAGAAAGACGGATTAATGGTCCTACAATAACTCATCTGTGGTGTGCTTCTATTTCCTTCTATTGTATTGTAATTTTTAATGGTTGCTTTTTGCTTGTTCATACTTCACATCACTATACAAATGAGAAGCAGGAGGCATTTGTTATTTTCTTTTAGTTTCTATCTCCAATAATTGAATGTAGTCCAGTGGTTTTTGTTACTTGATTAGATTCTTGGTGTGAGAATGTAGGGTTTCAAGGCATTTAGTTATCTGGAATATTTTTCTTTTTTTGTTATTATTTTAAATATTCAATATCATCAGAACATTATCTTTTGATGTTCCGAGAAGAAGAAATGTGTAGTTAGAGAGAGGTGCTAAGAATGTCTTCAACAGTTTTCTAGAATGGAGACAACAGCCCTACTCCTCGTTAAGGGCCACAGCTCTCCAGTAAAGAATGCTGGATTCATTGATCCCCATCCATTGTGCCAGAACCAAGACCTTTCAATTGTTGAAGTTGATATGCAGATGAATATCACATCATGTCAATAGCATTCTGCGAATGGGTTCGCTAAATATGACCTTGAAATGTTAAATTCTTCATTCTTTACTTTTTGTTGCTTTGAAAATTCTGTTTGAAAAACTGCTTCCTTTTCTCTCTGTTTGATAAAAATGCAGAACAAATTGGGTAATTTATTACCCTTGACTTAAGACCCTTACCAGACCCTGCATTGGTGGGAGCCTTGTGCTCCATGTAAACCTTTTTAAGACCCGTATCACAGTGTGAATGGTGCCTTACACTTTTCGGGAACATAATAGGGCTTTTGTGCATAGAGTCTTGGAACAAGACCATTTTTCAGCTTGATACGATGATTGTTTCATAGTCAAGTGTTAACTTGATTTTACTAATTTATTTTGGCTTGAATAGCCAATGAGAATTGGTTGTTGGGATCCAGAGTAACTTTTTTCTTTTATCTTGGACTATTTCTCCATTTAAACTGTGAGTTTTCAAGTTTTTATTTGTCCACTTTGCTTTTGTTCTTTTGGGCCTTCTATTCTTTGGGCCCTTCACTTGAATAAACTTGGTGTAGTTGTAACCCCATGCCACACATGGCCAAATCATCATAACGGGAAATGCAGATGAGGCTGATGCATATCATACGTTAGCTTTTTCATTTTTCGGGATATTATTAACTTATGTTTGATTATAAATTTGTTTTATTGGGGTTTATTTATAATTTTGTTTTACAGGTTATGATTTGTTTATATTAGGATGTAAGTTTTTGATGAATCAACATGTGATTGCTTCTCTCAATCTTTCCTCGTTTCCTTTTATTTTTCTAACCTTCCCTCATTCATCTTTTCTTTCCTTTCTAGTCTCCGTTTTTCTCTGATTTCGAGAAAATATTTCTCTTTCTTATAGATTGTTCCCCACCAGCCCTACATCACATCAAAGTTTAATTTCCCTTATCTTACAAGTTGGCCCTAAATTCTCTTGGACGCCTGCATTTTTAACTCTTTTATTCCTTGATACAATCATCTTAGGGCCTGTTTGGACAGATATAAATAATTTTACCTAGATAATAGTAGAAATGCTCTCAATGAAACAGTTGACGAGGACAAGATAGAATTTTGTCCGAAGAAGGTTAAGATTGGTGATGGAAAAGAAAGATTTGAATATGGGAGTGATAAGATTGACTAGGTTGGTAATGGTAGAGGAAAAAATTTCCTCCTTTCCCCCTATCCAAACAGTCCTTCAACATTCTCAATGACCCATAATCATACCCTTTAAACATAACTGGTCTTACTGCTATCCTACAGAGATTTACCATTCATTGTTACTCGATAATCACATAAATTATTCTTGTCTCTACTGATAATCTTGACATAGGTCATTGCTTGCTCATATACGCACACATGCGCACACACATTCTTAGCAATTTTGACATGTCCCCTAGATTTAGGGATTCATTTTCTTCCTTATGATGTGCTTTCTTGAGATCAGTAAAGACCAAGTGATTCATAATGTGATTAGGCTTTGTATCTAAAGTTAGTAATTATTTATTTTAGGGGTTTGATATCTTTAGTTTGATGGATGATTCTGGGTGGTGTTTTATTTAGGGCTTTGTTTATATGCAAAATATATGCAACATATTAGAGTTACGTTAGGGCTTTCTTTCATTCTATAAATAGGAGTATTGTATTAGCCCATTAGGTTTTGCATTAATGTTAGATGAATGAAAGTTTCTTGGCATTGATTCTTGCTCCCTAATTCTTTCTCATCTTCCCTAAATTCATCTTGATTTCTTCCCTTTCTTCCCTTCTCATCTTCTTGAGAAGATCCTTTCGTTCTTCCAAAGTCTTCTTCTTCTTATACTGCATCACCAACTAAAGGTTCTTCGTCTGCTACTCTGTCACCATAGTTTTGCATCAATTTACTGTTACCGTGGACTATATTGGTTGATTTTGTCATGTGGATTACCAAAGTTCAGCCTTGCTGTGTGTCAACCCCTGCCATTTTCTCTGTTGCTTGTTTTTTTAATAAATTTGACGATGTTATCATTGCCTATGCTTTTCTGTACATTATTTTGAATTAAATATTTTTAATTTTATCTTGTTGAAAAGCTGTTCAATCTTTAGATGACAATAATTCTGTTATGGATATGGTGGATGTTGTTTGGAAATGATAATGATAGCTGTTTTTTTTTTTTTTTTTTTGTTGCAAGCACCTCACTTTTCCTGCTATTCATAACCATTTCATTTTTAACGGGTAATATTGAACCTACGAAAAGGCTTCAAAATTTAGGCCGTGTTTGGGGAAAAGAGGTGGAAATCTCTTTTTCGTCCTTTCCCCTCCCTCTTTTAATTGATATGATATGTAATTACCCCAACAACTTATTTTTTTCCTTATTATTTACCTATGTTTTTGATCATTACACCCTATCTTTTTATTAAAAAAATATTTATTTTATCTTTATTTGCATTATTGCAAATAATACCCTCTATTCTGTTGTATAATTTTCTCCCTTTTCCTCCACTTTGCTAGATTCTGCTTTTCCCTACTTCTTTCCACCTCTTTTACTGATTCTCAAATGGACCCTTAGTGATTAATTGGAGTTTGAAGGAAGTTATGTGCATGGTAGCTCCATTGAAAGCAAATTATCCATGAGCAAGTGAAAGCACTTGTCCCTTTTCATTTTGTGTGCTTTGTTCCAGTCTTAAATTCCAGCTAATATTTTAAGTAAGACTGATAAATTAATTACAGTATTGTTGTGAAGAGATAAAGAGGGGAAAAGGAAGTTTCATATTGATAACTTGAAGGGCGTTTTTGAAAGAAAAGCAAATAGGGAAAGTGATGAATAGGGAACTTGCTGGTAAATAGTTGTGGAAATGGGTTAAAGAGGAGAATTTCATTGCTTTTTGAAGCAGGAATTTGCAGAAAATGTGGCATACGTGACAGTGATCTAATGCATAAAAACCTTTTTTATATAAGCATTACATCTGGGGAAAGTTTTATGAAAGAATAGAAAGGGTTTTGGGCATTATATGAATGATCCAGAGTTTTAAGTGATTAAACTTGTTGTTTGCCATCCACTTTGGACCTTTTTCTGCATTTGTTTAGTATCTTTATATGGAGAGAGCAAACTTGGCTAGAGTAAAAGTCATATAGGATAGGATGCCCTAAACCAATGAAAATAGAGAAGACTTTGGAATAAAGGGTAAAGAAGGGACGAAAGGGGAGAAACAATAGATGAATTCGAGAAAAAATAACAAAGAAATAGAAGCTAGAAATTTTATAAATGTCCAATCAATAACTCATCAACTATAAAAACTATCTAAATCTCTTATAAAGCGACCTATTTATATAACATAAAAGAAACCCTAATGTAACCCTAATGTATTTCATATAAATAAAATGCCAAATAATCAAATAAAAGCGATAACCTAAACCATTCATCAAGTTGGTCCATTTGTTGATCGCTTGATGTAGACCTCAGATCCCAAAAATAAATTATCCCAAAATCGTCAAATAAGAAATTCCTAAAAATAAATAAACCCTAATTTATGTATGGCCTCTTCACGCTTGTTGCACACTTCATATCTCAAAAATAAATGATCCCAAAAATCTAATATAAGAAATTCCTAAAAATGAACAAACCCTACTTTATATATGGTCTCTTCACACATTGCATAAAAAAGCTAATATTTAAGGCTTGTTTGGTAATTAGGGAAAAGGGACTCACCATCTTTTAATTAATATGACATTTACCTACCCCATCTATTCTAAATATTCTACTTTTTCTTCATTATTACTTATATTTCTAATCATGACTCATATCTTTTCATCCAAAAAGCCTATGCCTTTAGCCTTTATTCACTTTGTTTTTAATTATTACCCTTTATTCTATCACATTATTATTATTATTTTTTTCACTTTTCCAAATTTCAGTTTTTAATCCTATTTTCTTTTTATTTTCCCGAATTGAATTTGCCGAGAGGTTGAAATGTGTTCCCCATGTAAACGATCATATAGATGATATAACTATGTGACCTATCATGACAAACCTATTTTTTTCATCATTATTACCTATATTTTTCATCAGTACCCCCAATCTAATTTCTTGTTATTTGCTTTATCATATATATGATATAATTATGTGTAACACCCCGACTCTGGGGTTTTATTATCTTATATTCTAGAGAAGGATTCTTCCGGAAATCAGGCAAAATCTCCCTTGAAATGTAAGGATTTTCATACCTGTACAACATTTCTCATAATCTCATTCATTCATAAATACCATTACACATAATAACACACACCCCCATAATGCCCAAAACCGTAAACCTCAATACAATGGCAAATGGCAAAACTGAACTTGTGTAGAAATACATCCACATAAATCACATACATTCTACCACTATGAATGCCCATACAATTACCTCATACATTATTCAATATACAACATAACTTAATTCTTATCAATTACAAATTTAATTTCCTTACGGGGGATTCTAGCCCCAATTTTATTAAAACATTGCAAAGGTCCTCATCTCATCCCAATCATGAGCACCAACCTCCAGTTGGGCTTCATTGCCTGACTTGTCAACTAAAAACCATAATTAAAAGGCTTGAGTCCGAGCGAACTCAGTAAGTAGGCAAAATGGAAAACAATAGTAAATTTAGCATTGGAAAATCATTATTAAATGCAATAAACAAACAATTCCATGCCATACGTAATTGCATAATAGTGTATGATGATGCAACATTATCCATATGCCCATGATACACATGCCTTCCTAATCCAGGCTCACATATATAGCCTCACTATTAAATAATCCTTATAATCAAAATTCCTTACTATCTCATTATCAAAGCATATTCACACCCCACGATGTTGTATTATATCCATACATGTTTATGCCATTAAGGTACTATCATAGTTGTATTATATTTGTGCCACTCAGGCATATCATTTTGCATCTATGCCATCTAGAAATGCATATCCATACCATTCATGCTGACAAGTGCATATCCATACTTCATGCCACCAAACGCATATCATATCGACATGGGCATATTCATACTATTTTCCGTCCCACCAAAGCTACATCATGCCAACAAGGGCATATTCATACTATTTTCCGTGCCACCAAAGGCATATCATGCCGACAAGGGCATATTCATACTCTTTTTTGTGCCACCAAAGGCATATCATGCCGACAAGGGCATATTCATACTATTTTCTGTGCCAGGCATATTTCGTGCCAACAAGGGCATATCCATACTCTTTTTCATGCCTCGAAAGGCATATCATGCCGACAAGGGCATATTCATACTATTTTCCGTGTCACCAAAGGCATGTCTCATGCGGATAAGGGCATATCCATACTCTTTTTCGTGCCACCAAAGGCATATCATGCCAACAAGGGCATATCCTTTTGGATCCATATCACAATTACCCCCAATCGGGGTTCTCTACCATGTTTCCCAGGCACAATTATATTTCATAAGAATCCCATGTCATCAAATCACATTTTCACCACCCATTCTTCTCACATATCACATAACACCATTATATGTCACACAAATCAATCATATCTATCATGATTCATGACTCGTGATGGAATTAGGGGTATAAGTCAGGCGGGTTCAATGTGGGTTTGAACTTGCCCAATCCTAACCTTCGCTTTTACAATTTTTTCCCAACCCTAACCTTAACCCTCACTTTTATATCCTTTTCCCAACCCTAACCCTCACCCTAACCCTAACCCTACATATGCGAATTGACTTCGGGTTTGGGTTGAAAGACCTTTCTTTTTAAGTAAAAGTGTGCTTAGTCTATATCTAACATGCTTCTTTATTATTTTTTTCTTTGCCTTTAGTAATAGTATCATCCTTTGTTAGATGACTGCTGGGTCATCCAAACTATTCATTCCTTTGTTTAATAAAGTCAAAATCCTTTAAAAAAATAAGAAAAGAAAAAGAAAAACAACAGTATTGGAAGGTGGGGGAATCTCATAACTAGTGGTTTGGTCATGATCTTAGTTTCATAGAATCCTGATTCATTCTAGAAAATTGTTATTAAAGGATTTTCTATAAGTCCTATTTCTACGTACAAGTCGTTCTAAATAATGCCGCTCAAGCGACAGATGATCTAGATCTGAAAGACCGTGCATATATATACTAACGTCTACTTTCAACTGACCCTGAAGTATAGTTTTGAGTATTTTTGGTATATGCAGTTTGTGGTATCCTTTAATTACTTCTGAGAATTTTCTTGCTTTTATTTCGAGCAGCAAAAGATGTCGTGCTTATGTAGATATAGACCATTATTATTGGCTCACATTTTTTATTTTTATTTATTTTTAATAAAGGGGTGCGGGTGGGTTGCCCAACCCCCTTCCCGCCCCTAACCCGAAGTAGGTGCAGGTGCAGGTTTGGGTTGAAAAATGCCTTTCCAACCCTGCTTGAAATCTGGGTTTTACCAGCCGGGTTCGGGTTGAACCCGCCTCGACTTACACCCCTAGATGAAATACTATACAATGCAACATCAAAAGCACTTCAATTAAACAAAGAGCCTATTGTAAATCATTCAAAGCAATTATATAACGATATACAATTTCATCATTTCAATATCTAATGCAATACTATCGAATCATTCAACACAATCATGTTATTCTCATCAGTCCACACATATCTAATATAAATAAATAGAATTACATAATGTCATCCTTCCAATAATGATGCAACACAATAAACGTCATTTAGCGAAGTCATGGGAGACTCATCATCCTCATTCATCTACACATTCACACTAGAAAAGTATTCAACATACGATGCCCATAGGCCAGATCATGGGATACTAACTACCCTATCTATTCATGCACTCAAATAACATAATAAATGTCATTTTGTATAAGAGCACGGGATACTCTCTATCCTCAGCAATACACATATCACACAATATAATAAACATAATTGAAAACACGGTGCCCATAATTATGGGATACTCACTATCCCCATCAATCCATACATTCACACATAAATAAGAAAAGGAGTCTACTTTCCTTATTGGAGAATAATTTCATAACTCCTCAAGTTCCATGACTTAGCCTTCGATCAATACTCAATGGTCTTGCACATATAACATGCACTAGACTTAAATTTACATATATTTCTTATACGAAGGTAGCTCTAGTCAAGTTATTTCAAGTCAATTACATACAATTTATAGATGCTATAGTTTGTCCATATCACTGTCCATTTATAGATACTTTTCTAAATACCTTTCAAGTGCATGTTTTCCTCTAACATTGTTTATATAGTTGTTCAACTTTGGGTCCTTTTTAACCATCCATTAACCATTCATTCAAGGTATCAATTTCTCGATTTTACTGCCTCATTCATAGCCAACTAAGGGCTACAATGGAATCAGTCAATCACATCTTATTTCTCATTGAAGCATTTAATCAAACATCTCACATGCATCACTTAACTTGAAATTTCTCTTTAAGGTGTATCAAATGAATTTCATTTCCAGTTATATGCGGTAACTTTACAACATAATTAACATTGAATTCACCTTAATACCAAGTTAATCAAGTTTCTAATTCAATCCAATTGTTGCATACATTCATTATACACAAAGTCCCCTTTCTATTATTCAATTAGGTTGCTGTCCACTTCTTGGACAACAATATAACCGGATTTCCTCATGTCCAAATCACTCCAAAACCATCACAATCAACCAATTAATCATTTCCCCCATGATTCTAACAGCAATTCATACCATTTTTCCCAAAATTACTATGCATGAGTTGTATAAAACGCTAAATAAGAAGGAAACACAAATCTAATTGGGGAAAACGAACTCACCATCACTTTCATGTGTAGCTGCCTTCCCAAAACAAGAATCCAACCTCATAGCTTCAAGTATTCTTCCTAAATTGTAGCAAAATGGATTTTTACTTTTTCTCCATTGTCCAATTAGCTAGAACTTGAGCTTGGATGCATGGGTGGGTGATTGCACACCTAAACAAGGATTTTTCTTCTCTACAATTCATATGCAAAAAGGGCATGGGTTCATGGGCTTAGAAGGAAGAGGGGAGAATGGAGAAGAAAGAGGGGTGATGGAACATTTAAATAAACCCAAAATCACTGTGCTCCATCGCCTCTCCCGCACCCCGCTGGCGCCAGATCCCTTGGCCGCCTTGACTTGAATTCTCCTCGAAGTGGCTCTGCGGCTTCATATTTGGGCGCCGGGGCGCCCGTCCCACTGCCCCTACTTCTTTTGTATTTTTGTTGCACTTTTTATCATTTTGCTCCACTCCTTTATCTCATGTTTTTAGTCATGATTTTTCCCACATAATATGACTCAATGTACACTACTTATCTCTTTATAGATACATTAAAATTTACAATCCATTGTCTCAATTAAATAGGGATAACGACATTTAATCACCCCGTACATTAAACTTTGTAACAAATCTTTTCATAACTTAATAAGTTCATATACATATTGTCCCAAAATGATGATCTAAGAAAGATTATTCTCACCTTAACACCCTGGGTTGTTACACTATGCGACCTACCATGACAAACCTATTTTTTCATCATCATTACCTATATTTTTCATCAGTACCCCCGATATATTTTGTTGTTATTCACTTTATGTATGGGATCATCTACCATCTTGCTGATATCATCTCCATCTCCACCTCTATTTTCCTGAACATTTCCAATTATCTAGACACATTAAATTGTTGTCTACCAGAAACTCTTCAGTTTTTAGAGCACTGTTTTGATTCTCTAACAGAGCAATGGTGGAAGCAAAATATTCTGGTAAGATGCCTTGGATTAGTGGGGGGGCATTGTTGGAGGCTTATGCCAGAAGTTTCCAATGTAACCCTTAACAAGCAAGAAAAAAGCAATCCTTCCAGTATCATGGAGATGGATATGGATTCCTGTATTCATAAGCAGTTCGATGGAGGAGAAATCTGTGATTTTATAGCTGGATAGGATAATTGTTCTAGCTGGTCAATGATTTCAAAGAGAGAGGGTTTATGGCATGATGAGGGAAAAAAGTTGGCAATTTCACAGTAAAAAAATTCTTTAATTTCTACTTAAAGGAGAAGCAATTTCTGCACCAGAAATCAAAGCAGATGCTTGTCTTCTGGAAACGACAAATATTGACCAGTTTTTAAAAAGGAAAAATGTCTGGCTAATAGCTTTGAAATGTATCAGAAGAATTGAAAATCTGTCGATTATTTGCTTTTCACTGCCCAATGGAATCAAATTTACAGCATAAGTTACTTTCATCTTTTTGGGTTAGATGGGTGATGCCATTGCCTATTGTTTCATTCATTTCGATTTCGAAAGTGTAAAATTCTGCAGAAGGAAGAATGCAAATTGGGAATTGGCTTTCTGGTAGCTATACCAGGACCTTGAATGGGAAGGTTGTCAGTGGGGATTGGTTTCTCATAGTCTCGGGTTATAATGTTTAGTTGGTTTTTGGTCTTTGTTTTTTGAATTCGATGGAATTGGTTACTAACTTTAATGCAAACATAGGCATAAGTGTGGTTATTTTATTTTGCATAGATTTAATCTCTCCATCTTCTATGGATTATTAGAAAGGATGAAATTAGAAATGTAATAATTCAAGATAACATAAATGTAGACCCAATGGGGTAATAAAATGAAGGGAAGTAGACTTTATAGGTCTGATCATTTGCAACAGGGATTAAAAATTGCATGCGTTAAGGGAGGTGAGTGTATTCAAATAGAAGGCCATAAAAGGGCAAGAGAAAGGCCAAAAGAACATGGTAGAAACCACTAGGAAAGATATGAAACTACTTGGGTTTACTAAAGATATAGCTAATGTTAGACTGGAATAACATAACAAAGTTAATAAGGCTGACCCTACATAGGCGGTAAAAGACACATGGTGATGATGATGAGTCCTAGTCATTTTATCTAGCTTTCTCTTGTCCTCCAGTGGGCACACAAACAAAGTGATCTTAAAGATACTGCAATCAGCAATGTTAAGTTGGAACGAGTAGTCCATAAGAATATCTGATCAAATTTAACAAAATAAACAACTTAAGACTCTCTTTGGTCATCATCCATTGGTCTCCATTTTTGTGTGTTTATGCGTTAGCTTTTTGAGGTAGACAAATTGTGACAAGTGGTGAGGATAATGAAAACAAACTATGACAACCGTCTTGAAGCTGAATTGGGTTTTTATCAATGGTGGCTGCTTTCTACTTGTCCTATGTCGGTATTTCTTCGCAGTCAAAAAAGCAAAAACGTGCATACTTCATTTAGTGCATCATATTTTTTTCTATCACATCAAGTAATTATCCTAACTTTATTTGATAAATTTATTTTGCCTTTATGCAATAAAGTAATTGTCTGATCTAAATTCTATTTTAGGTCCATGCTGAAGTTGCTTGATGTTCTAGTGCAACTTGATCACCTCAAAAATGCAAAAGCAAGCATCCCTAATGATTTTTCTTGGTTTAAGAGGTATGATTTTAATCCTATTTTTGATTTGGTTCTCTACCACCCATACCTGCATGCGTCGTCCAATGTCATATTTTCATCACTTTGACATGGCTATTAAGTCTGTTGTTTTGGTTACCCTTTATCTCTGTGAAGTTGCCTGGCACAGATTAAAGTAACAGTTTCAGTCTGTTACTTGTCACCATTGGAACATGGTTCAATTTTTATAGCTAGCTGTTGCTGGTTGACTTGTTAGATTGTTGACAAGGCCAATTCTTGCATGTGTGACATCCACCCAATAAATCATGTTTTAATGCCTATCTCAAGTCTGAAAATGAAGTAAAAAAATCAAAAAATTGTATTACTAGGCACCAATGGAGTCACTATTGCATATAACATTCAAAGTATCTAGCATGGGGACACCATTCTAAAGATGAAGTTTCCTGTAATTTGGCAATCCAAGCATGTTATACGTCATGCATTATGAAAACAATAAGAAACCTTTAGTTGATATGCGACTAATGGGTGACTTTTATTTGGCTATTTTGATTGATACCTTTTATTACCTATATCTTGTAATGGGAATACTTGATTAGTCATTTTTCTTTCTTTCCTTTTTTTTTTTGGCTTTACTTGGGAATTGGTTACATTGGCCAATTATTGTAGAAGAGGAGGGTATTATCATTTTTGGATGTAAAGTGATTATAAGATATATTCATTTTCTTTGACATGATAGTTTGAATTGAATATTCACAACCAAAATCTAATTCACGTAGAAATTAAATTTGAATTAAAAATATTTGATAGACTCAAGTTGATTTCTGTCCAAGGAAATCCTTTTTTCTGGTCCCAATGTGACAGAAAGGTCTTCTTTTTTCAGTCTTTACTCTTAAAATGTAATATCCTTATTCTGGGCCTTTGGCAGAAAGAGCTGAATAATTCTTGACTGCATATTACTATCAAGAAATTCTAGAAATTTTGTACAACTTTCTGTCTAGAAAAACATTTTAACAATGTTATCTTGCCATTTTCAGTTCTGTAGTATCAATTACGTGGTTATTATTGTTGTTTATATTTTTAAGAACTTTTCAAACATAGCGAGTGCATGTTGTTACTGTCACAATAACTCAACCATTATTAGCATTTTCATGAACTTTGTTATTTTTTCTTGTTTATCTAATTACCCTGCTTTCTGACTGAGCAGTGAGAATATTCCTTGGCTAATTTCACTTACTATATTGGTGTTAACCATCTTGTTGTCCATTTTTCAGGACATTTACTCAAGTTAGTGCTCAATGGCAAGATAGTGATTCTATGAGGGAAGAACTGGATGATTTACAGGTTTGTACATATGTTATTTGCATAAAGGGTTGGTATTGATCATCAAATCCTAGATCGCAGTAGGAACAATCTCACACAGGAACACAGGATTTACATGGAAAGCCCTTCAGCATGAACATGAAAAACATGGGAGATTGAAAATATGGATCCAGTATGACTATGATCACACAGGGTTCTATTGAGAGATTTAAATCAAGAAGACTTCATGCCCGTTCACAATTAGTCATTGTGCTTGCATCATCTCCGCTCCCATTCATTAGACATTAGTATCTACAATGATAAAGATGGAGAAGATCTCAGACCCTTTCTGCTTTCATCTCAACCTAGAGCCAGCTAAATCACCTGATGACAATGTTTTATAGTCATCAAATGGGCTTGTGCAATAATAGACAACTTAGTCCAACTTACATGCATAGGCCTAATGGGCTTTATATCCTTCTTGCCTCAGATATTGTAAACCATCAAGCTATCCTAAATTGGACTGGTTCTTATTTTATTTTATCCTATCCCCTATTCCCTTTTCCTTTGTTTTCAAGTACCAGCAGAAATGAGGCAGAACTACTTGAGTCAAATGCATCCACCTTTTTAAATCCCTAGATCTTTAAATGCCTCTAGTTTAACTTTGATTTGATGATAACGTATATTGATCCTTTCTCAGAAGATTTGATGATAACATATATTTATCCTTTCTCAGAAAGATCATCTACCAGTTTCCTCAACTTCAAGATTCATTATCCTAAAACTTTTTTGGCAGATTTTCTTGAGCACAAGATGGGCTATTTTACTGAACTTACATGTTGAGATGTTCCGTGTGAACAAGTATCCTGTGTACTGATATAGCTCTTGCAATCCTAGCTATTCTATTTATGTGGAATCAGAATGAGTAAAAGTTAGTTTCCGTTGGTAGTTAGAATTTTCTTTTCAAATCTTTCTAATTGATTTACTTTTTATTCAAAATTGCATGTTGGTTTATAGACCATTATTGTTACTTTTGTTGCTGTAATTAAGATTTGATTGAAGGGCCAGCACTTGGTGCATTGGCAAGTATCTTTGGCTGGTGGCATGAAAATTCATATTTGGGTCTGAAAGCAGCCACTTTGTGTGAAAAGCTAGAGCTCAGGACTGATTCCAGCCTTCACTTCCTGGGACCCTGCACCTGTGAGGCCCGCACTGGGTTACAGCTCTTTTTTATTCAGACCAGATTGCTTACTGCTATTCTTTTGAGGCCCTTGATAAAAAAATAGCGTGGAAGATATTCTTCAAGTTCTCATAATATTTTGTGTGGAGTCTTTGGAGCTGGACTTTGCACTTCTATTTCCTGAGCGACACACCCTTCTTCGCATTTTGCCTGTTCTTGTTGTTCTCGCAACATCTTCAGAGAAAGATAGTGAGTCCCTGTATAAGAGGGTAAAAATCAATCGCCTAATAAGCATATTCAAGGTATGGTGCCATTTTGTTGGTTTACATTTTGTTTTTCTTCTTAGGGTTGTTGATATTACAAACTCTCTTTGCAAGAACTGCTAGATTAGGGATTTTATGCTTCTTATTATATGATAACTTTGTCAATTGGGAAAGTTCAGGTTAACAGATATCCACATAGATGACTATGCAACCCTTTTGCAGAATGATCCCGTTATTCCTGCATTCCCTGATCTGCACCTGTCTCCTGCTGCAATATTGAAAGAACTGGCGATGTACTTCCAAAGGTTTTCAAGCCAAACACGCCTTCTAACTCTACCTGCACCACATGAGATTCTTCCTCGTGAGACACAAGAATATCCTTTGCATTGTCCATAACCAGTGGCATATAAAAGCATCTTTGTTAACCCCTTTGCAACCTTACTAACAGTTTCTCGGACTATAATATGATTTAATTGAAACCTTATTCTGAAGTTAGATTAATGAATATTTGAAAGCCGATGAATATTATGTAAGCATTTTCATAGCTTTCAATCTTAGTCACTAATGAAAAGGAATGGATTGTGGATTGTTATAAATGCAAAGAAGCTGTAGTCTGAATTTATTGCTTTGTAGGGCTTCTGGTGGAGTTTACTCTCTTTTTCATACTTGT
This sequence comes from Pouteria campechiana, assembly GCA_036873735.1. NCBI lineage: Eukaryota > Viridiplantae > Streptophyta > Magnoliopsida > Ericales > Sapotaceae > Pouteria > Pouteria campechiana. The sequence continues at coordinate 85,141 of JAYJMB010006144.1, read as the reverse complement.
GTATGATATGCTTGATGTTTACTTACATTCTTTTACCACTCTGATGCTAATGAGGGGCAGACATTTTTGAGATAGTTGAAGCAAGCCAAATTTACACTTAATTCTTTCTGGTCCTCAGCCTCCATTGCTGGAATCATTTCCGCTTTTACTTAATTGGGAAGTGGTAGTTCTTGCTGTAATATTTGTAATTTGGAAAAAAAATAAGGAGACAATTTTCAAGTGCAAAGTTTAATCAATCTAAACAGTCATTCATGGGATTCTTTCCATACTTTTGAGTTATGCCTTGTGTGAATTCAGAGGAATCTGTTGTTTCAATAATGTCACAACCTGGAGCTCTTTGATTTGATATGTTAGATAGTTTTCATGAGCTCACTGTATTTTTCTTTCCTTTGCTTTTTGTCTCGTTAGAAGAATGGCAAATATTCAATCTTCTTGGTGGTTGTCACTCAGTGTCAATTGCCCAAGAGTGTCACCTGAAGATCTTCTAAAGTGAGATAACTGATGAGGTTCCTATGTCCAAGACAGTGTATAGCAATTTTTGGTTAGGATCCCTGAAAAGTCCCCTTGAGATACTGTGCTATGTTGCATTAAAGGTTATTTTAAGTTATAATCCATGAAGAAGCCTGCTGAGATACTGTGTCAACCCCTATAGGTCATTTCTTTTTTCTTTTTCTTTTTTTTTTTTCTTTTTAACCCTTTCAAAGGTTTGTTTCTTCATCATATCTTTGCTGCAGTTGCTGCATTGTCTTTTTTGTCTTCGGTCTTTTAGAAATATATTATTGTTGTTAAAAGATGTGAATCTGTCTCTCTCTCTCTCTCTCTCTCTCTCTCTCTTCAGATCCATTTGTGGGTGCTTGGTAGAGCATGGAAGGTTATTTTAGGTTTTGA
>JAYJMB010006144.1:16995-84153 GCA_036873735.1 Pouteria campechiana | reverse complement strand
TCTCTCTCTCTCTCTCTCTCTCTTCAGATCCATTTGTGGGTGCTTGGTAGAGCATGGAAGGTTATTTTAGGTTTTGATCCATTAAGAACCTACAGATGGTACCATATTATCTCCAGTTGAAGGTTGTTTTTCTCCCTTTGGCCCTTCATAGGTCTAAATCAAGCCAATGAGCTGCATATGTTTGGGCTAACGCTTTTAATGCCTACAAATGCATTTACTATTGGCTAGATTCTAGTCCAGAATGAAGTGGTAGCATAGGATGCTAATGGCTATGAAATATAATATTGGGGAGGTGTCATTTTCTAGTTCTTTCAATGATTTGCACCAATAGAAATTGCTAGCATGTCCGGGAGTGGACGACACTAGGGAGGTAGTTATCATTCCCATTTGACAAAGTGGTTGCTTTAATATTAGACAACTTGCCATAGGAGGTAGAAATTGATATGAAAGTGTGGTTCCCGGAGATAAACCGCATAGTAGCATTTAACAGTCATATTCATCGTGAAAATGGAATCACAACCAAGATTCGTTTAATCTGTAACATTAGACATCCTTTTGGTGACTAATTGATAAATTATCCCCCCTGAAGGGCTGCTTGTATTTATTTTTGGAGATCTTGTTGATAATTAGGAATAATTATTGCTAATATTAATTATTGATAATATCTCCAAATTATAACTGAAAACAACTTTTACTAAAGTTATTTTTGATAGTCTTCCCAAATTATTTGTAATTTCTCGTGCAGAGATAAAAGCGTAGCCAGGATGCCTTAACATCCCTTTTTCTCTTTTCTTCCCTTGATGCCTTTCCTTGATTGTGATATCTTCCTTTTCTCCAATAACATTGATATCTTCCTTGATTGTTTAAACCTACTCTACATTTGATGCTGTGGGAAAATGTGACTGGTGGTCTGTATTGTACTTGTGTATAGTTAGCTACTTTACGAAAGTCTTGTAACAGATTGTATCCCTAGAATTAGTCTGATTTAGTTAAATTTCCTATTGTGTTAGGGTATCTCATGAATCATGGAATTTGACAAGTCAAGTTTCCTTTTTATTTACTAGGTATAGTGTATATAAAATTATGGTGTGATGTAATTCAGAAGATGAATGAAATTCTTTTGTCAATCATTGATATGGTATCAGAGTTGTAGGTTCTTTTCTCAGATAAGTACGAATTGAACGCACATCACGATCCCCGTCAATTCTCCCCTGCTTGAAAGAACGCTCCATTGGAGAGTTCGCATGATGATACTGATCAAGTAAATCTGAGTCCAATGCCTAAAGTTCCTCTTCGGATATCCATGTAGCATCAGTGTCAGGCTCGTTTCTCAATTTTATAAGATACCTATGTAGTTTGCCTAAAGAAGAAGTAATGAGCTCATCTTGGAGGAGACTCTCAACTTGGTATGTAGGTATGAACTGTGTTCGGGGTAGAATTGGAACAAAATCCAAAGCTGAAGAAACCCCTTAATTTGATATCCCTGCAGGTAAAAGAGGAGACTCGAAAGTGTCTCTGTAAGGAAACAAATCCTCCAAATTGAAAGTTGAACTAATTCCTAAATCTGGAGGCAAGTCAAGAACATATGAAATTGATCTTAATTTTCGTAAAATACAAAAAAGACCATTGGCTCATGCATGCAACTTTTTAAATAATTTTTTAGGAAATCTCTCAGGTTGCATACGAACCATAATATAGCCACCTTCATTAAACTCATGATGCTTACGGTGTACATCAGCAGCAAACTTACAAGTTTCATTACTCAGTGTGATTTTCCTTCTTATAGTGGCATGAACATCATGAATATGCTATGCAAAAGTATTAGGAGAAGCAGAAACATGAATATCAAGTGGCAAGGGTACAAGATCAATGGGAGTATGAGGAGCAAAACCTTGGACAATCTCAAATGGGGACTTTCCTGTGGATCTATTAATAAAATTATTACAGGCAAACTTTGCAATAGACAAAACTAAATCCTAATTACCTAAATGTTCACCTACCAAACATCTAAGTCTTTCAAACTTCGGTTAACAACCTCGGTTTGATCATCAGTTTGAGGGCGAAAAACAGAAGAAAATTTTAGTTTATTACCAGAAAGTTTCCACAGTTTTCCAAAAATAACTCACAAAACAGACATTTCTATTAGACACAATAGTAGATGGTAATCCATATAGTCTGACAGCTAAGTCCCTAAATTCATTCAAAAGATTTGCAACTTCAGATGACTGAATAACATACTCATCTACACAAACACTGGACTCAGACTTTCCTACTGACATCAACATTAAAACAGACTCTCTACTTTCCTTTTCAAATTCTCTTTTAGCTAGAATATGTAAAGATCTTTTCTTTGGGGGTTCAGTGGTAGGAATTTTCTTCTCATATCTTTCTCTTACTGTTGGTTTGACTGGTCTCAAAAGAATAGATTTTAAATACTATCTGAAAAAATATGTATTTGATTTTCCATAGTGTATGACTTTTTTATCAAATAACCAAGGATGAACAAATAAAATATGAGTCATATCCATTGGAAAAACATTGTGCTATATCTGGTCCTCATAATCTACAATTTTATTTGGAACAAAACATTTTTCATGGATGGGTAATGTAGTTTTATCTACCCATGCCACTTTGTATGGTTTAGGATGGGGCTTAGATTTTAATTTCATCCTAGCTACACCAGCTTTTGAAACAACATTTATAGAGCTACTCTTATTGATAACAACTTTGCATACAGTGTTACCACATGTGAAAAATGTATGAAAAATGCTTGTACGCTTCCAATCATTCCTAGAATCAGGAGTTGTTAGAATACATCTCATGACACCTATATGCGCAATATCATATTGATTTTCATCACACTCTAAGTCTAGATCCTCAGGTTCATCTAATAAATCAACATCATAATCTATTTTGCTTTCATCATAATCCTCAATTTTCTCAAGTTCTATTGTAAGAGTACGATTAGGACAATGTGATGTAGTGTGACCCATGCTATGATATTTAAAACATTCAACCTCTGACCCCCTAGGACTTAGAACACCTTCAATACCAACTCTTAAAGCATCACATGTAACCTTGACTTTTCTTGTGATATTATTATCCCTTAGGACATGCCTACGGTCAACTACCATATTTTGTTTTGGCTGTCGTGGAATGTCTTGTCATTGACCCCTATTTTGTTGTCAAGGTTTAGTCACATGTATTTTTCTAACATTTAGAAAATCTTCTCGGTTTTCAACTGAAAATTCTCTACCAAGACCTACAGACTGAGGATGACCCCTAAGTGTACCCAGAGGAGGAAAAATACCTCGATGTTAGTGGTGCGATCTTACAGGATTCTAATTAGGCCCACTGGGAGAAGTTCGACCTATATTAAGTTCTGGAAAATTTACCACTGACTTTTCGACAAGACGTTTGCCTAGAAGTTTGAGCTTCTAACTGTATGTGAAACTTGTTTTGAATCTGGGACAAAGACTCAGTGAAGTTGGCTTGTCTAATGGATAAGTTCTCACTTTTTTGAGCTAGGGAATCATATTTTTCATTGAGATGGTCATAGGTTTGGGATAATTTCTAGATTGTGCTTGCAAGTTCTACATTAGTTACCATGATGGTTGCAAAACAAGTGACTCAAGATGAATGGATGATGCAATTCAAAGACACAAAGATATATGTCACTATAATATAAAATTCACATCAAGTAATTAACTTAAAGATGCTAAATAAGTGACCAAAGCATGCGAAATAAAAGAAGGGTTCTAACTTGATCAACAGATAAAAGTTTAATTTAAGTTCAAGTGGAATAAATGTACCCTTTAAGAAGCCCTGACAACCTTTCTCAAATACTTGTATACCAAACTGCAATTTTAAAGGAATAAGTTTTCAAAATCCTTGAAAAATGGGTTTTTCTGAAATTTCCAACGTAGATAGGGTCTTTCTGAAATTTCAAAAAAGTGTGGCAGAACAATTTTTGAAAAGATAGGGATATTCTGTAAATTTACAGATATAGGGCTATTTTTGTAATTTTAGGCACGGACTTGTTTGGAAATAAAAAAAGGTTTAGCTGTAAAAATTTGAAAACAAGGGGTCTCTTGTGAATAATACCAAAAGCCCTAAATCGATCGTCTTCTTCCCTGCGTACGCACGAACTAGCAATGGTGGAAGGTGGGTTTGGAACCCTTTGCAGCAATCGTTGACAACAACGAAAGCAGGCGCCGGAAGGAAGGTTGGAGTGTTTTGACGGTGGAACCGTCCGACGTCACTGGAGTCGCCAATTCTGCAGAAGATAGCCATTGGGGTTGTCAGAAAATGCTTCTCGACATTACTGTGGTGTCAGATTTGGAAGCGAAGGCTTCAAAGAGGAGTTCCGATGCTGTGGGTTGTTGGGGTAGAGCTAGAAGTTGTCGGTAAGGGTGTAAGTTGGGCGGGTTTGAGCTTGCCCAATCCTAACCCTCACTTTTACAATCTTTTCTCAACCTTAATTCTAACCCTCACTTTTATAACCTTTTTTCAACTCTAACCCTAACCCTACATGTGCGGGTTAACTTCGGATTTGGGTTCGGGTTGTACTTGGGTGGATTCAACTTCAACACCGCTTTCTTTTTTCTTTGTTCTTTTTTTTTTAAACTATGAATAGGCTGAAGCAGTTGATGAAGTCTCAAAAGTAATAGCAAAGAAATTTCAAAAGAAAAAAGTGGAAGTAAAGAGTTCTATTTACACAATAGTAACCACGCGATTGGCAGACCAAACATCTATCATTTTGTATTTCTTTAGACATTTGATGACATTAAGATTGCTATAATAATTGTGTCCTCTTCAGCTATATCTATTTATTATACAAGATTTGTACATCCACCTACTTACCCACCTTTGGTGATGTAAATGCATTATAAATGTAAATAATAAATTGATATCATATTTATCTATTCAAACTGATTTTGATAGTCTTTTCTTGTTTTACTCTTGTCTATATTTTTATTAGTATTTTTTATATATTTTCACGTGGGTTGGAGTTGGATGGAAGGATCAACCCCACATGGCCATAACCCTGTTCCTAGGGCATATGTTTATTTTTATTTTATTTTTAGTGAAGGTATGCGAGTTCGGGTTGGTGCGGGTTGCTCGACCCCCTTCCTGCCCCTAACCCTAAGTAGATGCCGGTTCGGGTGTTGGTGCGGATTCAGGTTGATTAATGGCTCCCCAACCTTATCTAAAATGCGAGTTTGGGCAGTCGAGTTCGGTTGAAGCTGCCCCTACTTATACCCCTTATCCTCGGAGATGGGTAAGGCAATGTCAATAGTGGGTTTTGACGCTAGCTGTGGTGATTTCGTTGTTTTGAGTCTCCAGATTTGAAAGAGGTAGCCGTAGATGGTGTCGGCTGGGTTGAACCTATGGCCTAGAACAGTGAATCAAAGCACTATAGAGGCCTTGTCGTGAATAGTGGATGGACGCACTGTAGAAGCCTTGACGTGAACAATGGAGTTAGGGATTTGAGATGTAGAAGGTGAATCTCAGGGTTTGTTCTGATACCAAATTGATGCAGGACAAGTAGGAAGAAGAGAGAAGAAAGAGGAAGAAACCTCTCAAGGGGATAAGAAGAGAAGAAAGGGGAGAAGTAGGGATGAAATTTAGGGAGAATTAGGGCAAGCAAAGAAGGAATGTATTTCAATCATCAAGTGTTATCAACCCTAATACAAGTTACTATATTTATAGACTTGAAAGCAAAATCCTAAAACGTGCGTAAAATAAGCGTAATAAGTAAAATACAAAAAATACCATCTAAATCTCTAATCAAATAAAAAACCCTAATTGTCACAATTGCGCCTAAAACAAGTATGAATTAGGCGCACATCACGATCTCCATCACTAGGCGATCCTTGTTTTGAAGCATGGGATGAAGAAGATTCCATGATTATGTCGTAGCTTTGGAGTTCTATGATCCCTGAAATTAGTGACACATGCATGTTCTTGTCTACTGCCAAGGATATTTGGGGTACAATTCAACAGACCTATTCTAAAGCTAGGGATGTAGCTCAAGTATATGAGGTCAAAGTGAAGACGATGGCTTCAAAACAAGAAAATAAAACAGTCACTGAGCATGCCAATCAATTGAAATCCTTGTGGCAAGAACTTGATCGTTATAGAGTGATAAAAACCAAATGTCCTGATGATGCAACTGTTCTAAAAGATTTCATCAAGCAAGATAGGGTATATGATTTTCTTGTTGGTCTTAATCCAAAATTTGATCAAGTGAGGATCCAGATTCTTGATAAGCCGGAGGTTCCATGTTTTAATGAGGTGGTAGTACTAATCCGAAGTGAGGAAAGTAGAAGAGGTCTGATGCTTGAACCACAGATCACGAACAGCTCGGTCATGGTGGCTAGTGGTGGCAACAAATCAGCCTCACATATGGGAAAAGCACCATTTTTTGAAAGTGGAAAGTCTAGTCAACCAAATTCTCAAAATCGTGATAGCTTGTGGTGCACTTATTGCAAAAAGGCGTGCCATACTTGTGAAAAGTGTTGGAAGCTCAATGGAAAGCCTCCAAGTTGAGAATGGGGACAGAAATGAGAGAAGCCAAGTAGCAACGGGTAGGCCCATGTTGCTGTGGTATAATAAAATGAATCAACACCACAAGCAACAGGCAGTCTCAACCAAGAAAAGACCGAGAGGGTGAGATCACTTATCAGCAACCTTGAAAAATCCTCAGGTATTTGTTCTTTGGCGTATTCAGGTGAGTTCTGTACAACATTTGCCAACTCTTGGGTCATGGACTTAGGAACTACCGACCATATGATCTACTCATCAAATATTTTTTCCACCTATTCCCCATGTCCAAGCAGTTGGAAAATAGCCACAACTGATGGTTCTTTCACCAATGTAGCAGGTGTAGGAGATGTCGAAATAAGTCCATCACTGATCTTAAAGCCTGTCCTTCATGTGCCTAGATTATCCACAAGCCTTGTCTCTATACAAAAACTCACTTAAGATTTACCTTGCAATGTGGTTTTTTTTATCATAGTTATTGTGTATTTTAGGACAAGGATTCAGGGAAGATGATTGGACATGCTAGAGAATGGGATGGCCTTTACTACCTTGCAACACCAAGTCAATCGAACATTATCAAGGGCAGATTATCTCTTTCCTTCACTCAGAATCTTTTTCATCAAATAAAGAGAAAGTTTGGCTTCACCATCGCCGACTTGGACATCCATCTTTTCGGATTATTAAAATTTTGTTCCCTTCCTTTTTTAAATGTCTAGATGTTGAAAACTTACATTGTGAAGTGTGTGAACTCGCTAAGCACAAGTGTATACCATTTCCATTTAGTAATAAAAGAAGCTTTGTTCCTTTTTATCTCATTCATAGTGATATTTGGGGCCCGTCTATTTCTCCTAATGTTTCTGGAGCAAGATGGTTTGTTTCATTTATTGATGTTACCTAGATTTTTCTATTCAAACATACTAAGGTTAGTATTGTTCTCCCAAATTTTGTTCCATGGTTAAAACCCAATTTGGGGTCAACATCAAAAGAGTTTAGGTTGGATAATGCCAAGGATTATTTCAATTAAATCCTAACTCCATACTTTCGGAAAGAAGGGATAGCACATGAGTCATCTTGTGTCAATACCCCATAGCATAATGGAGTAGTGGAAAGGAAAAATGGTCACCTCCTTGAAACAACCTGGGCCTTTATGTTCCAAAAAAATGTGCCTAAATCCTTTTGCGGGGAAGTAGTTCTTGCAACCACTAATCTCATAAATCGTTTGCCTTCTAAAGTATTGGGATTCAAGAGTCTAATGGAAATTCTCTCAACATTCTACCCTAAAATACACACTACAAATAACCTTATTCCTAGAATATCTTGGTGATTGTCATTTGTAAATGTCCACAGTCAAAATAGCTAGAAACTAGATCCAAGGCAATAAAATGTGTCTTTGTGGGACATTCTTCGACTGAAAAAGGATATAAATGCTACCACCCTCCATCAAAGAAGTTCTCTGTCTCAGCGGATGTCACTTTCAATGAACAAGAGTCTTAATTCACCACTCCTTATCTTCAGGGCGAGAATTCAACAATGGAAGATAAAGATAAGGATTTTTTACTTGATTTGTCATTACTTCCTGCGTCTAAACCACCTTGTTCATGTTGTACCATTGTGCCGAACCATGTGCCTAAAAATCCTCCTGAACTTGTGTTTGAATCTGAACCCATGTTTGAACCTAAACCTGTGTTTGAAAATTCTCAAGAAAAAAACAGATTCTACTCTTGGGAATGTGAGATTTGGCGAGGTCAAGGTGTTCACAAGGAAGAAGATGATTGTCCCTGAATCTACAATGAAACGAAATTTCATGTGGGCAATGATGATAAGGACCTTCCAATTACTATTAGGAAGGGAATGAGAGAGTGCACAAAACGACCTTTATATCCTCTTGCACACTTCTTCTCTTTTAAGAAATTTTTACCATCTCATATAGCCTTCCTTGTTAGTTTAAATACCATTACCATCCCTACCACCTTATTTGAGCCTTTGTCCAATGAGAAATGGAAACAAGCTATGGATGGGGAGATGGAGGCTTTGAAGAAAAACAAAACTTGGGAGTTGGTGCACTTGTCGACAGTGGAAAAACTTGTGGGGTGCAAATGGGTGTATACAGTGAAGTATAGAGCAGATGGGTCAATAGAAAGATACAAGGCAAGGGTGGTAGCCAAGGGTTACACTCAAACCTATGGAATTGATTATCTAGAGACTTTTTGGTCCAGTTGCAAAGATGAACACTGTTCGAGTTTTGTTGTCATTGACAACTAATTATGGTTGGGAATTATAGGAGTTTGATTTCAAGAATGCATTTTTGCATGGAGAACTAAAGTAAGAATTTTATATGGAGGTCTTGCCAGGCTATGAGAAGAATGTGGCTAGTCATACTGTGTGTAAATTGAAGAACGCCTTGTATGGTATAAAGAAATCACCACGAGCATGGTTTGGAAGATTTGCAAGAGTTATGATGGCTATGTGATATAGACAAAGCCAAGGGGATCATACGCTGTTCACTAAACATTCACCTTTGAGGAGAGTCACAGCTCTCTTGGTTTTTGTTGATGACATAATAGTGACAGGAGATGATGATAAAGAGAAACAGGTCCTAAGTCAGTGTTTGGCTAAGGAATTTGAGATCAAGGCATTAGGGAGGTTGAAATATTTTTTTGGGATTGAGGTTGCTCACTCTAGGCAGGGCATTTTTATCTCCCAACAGAAGTATATTACAGATTTCCTCAAAGAAACAGGTAAGACAGCATGCAAACCAGCAAGTACTCCAATAGATCCAAATATTAAACTTGGAAAAGCTGAGGAGGATGTTACAGTAAATAGGGAAACTTATCAACGCCTAGTAGGAAGACTCATTTATCTGTCTCATGCATGACCAGATCTAGCATATGCAGTTAGTGTGATTAGCCAATTCATGCATAGCCCGAAGGAAGTTCATTTGCAAGCAACTCATCGAGTGTTGCAGTACCTCAAGGGAACACCAGGAAAAGGTATTTTGTTTAGGAGGAACGGAGGTTTAGTACTTGAGGCATACACAGATGTTGATTATGTTGGATCAATTGTTGATAGAAGGTCAACCACTGGATGTTGAACCTTTCTTGGTGGAAACCTTGTGATGTGGAGAAGTAAAAAACAGAATGTGGTAGCACGATCTAGTGCGGAAGCAGAATTCTGAGCAATGGCTCTAGGTGTGTGTGAACTACTTTGGTTGAAGATCACTTTGAAAGACTTGAAGATTAAGTGGGATGGTCCAATGAGACTTTATTGTGATTACAAGTCTGCAATCAGCATTGCACACAACCTAGTACAACATGATTGAACAAAGCACATTGAAATTGACAGACACTTTATCAAAGAAAAGTTGGAGAGTGGGTTGATTTGTACACCTTATGTGTCTAGACTTGGCCAAATTGCTGATATACTTACCAAAGGGTTAAGCATTTCAGTGTTTCAAAGTATTGTATCCAAGCTGGGAATGGAGAATACCTATTCACCAGCTTGAGGGGGAGTGTGGGAAAATGTGACTGGTGGTCTGTATTGTACATGTGTATAGTTAGCTACTTTAGGAAAGTGGTTTGTATTACTTGTGTATAGTTATCTATCTTAGGAAAGTCTTGTAACAGATTGTATTTTTTGAATTAGTCTGATTTAGTTAAGTTTCCTATTGTGTTAGGGTATCCCATGAATCATGGGATTTGACAGGTCAAGTTTCCTTTTTATTTACTAGGTTTAGTGTATATAAAATTATGGCGTGATGTAATTCAGAAGATGAATGAAATTCTTCTCTAAATCATTGATAGATGGAAGAGACTAATACTAGAAAAAATAAAAATTGAAGGTAGAAATCTTACTTTATCTGGAATGATTGCAGGTTCACAGAGGTAAAAACAATAATTAAATCTCCTTTTTTGCCCTCTTTTTGTAAAATTAGTTGATTTCAATTATAGTGAATTTATTCTACTTGTTTCTGTTAATTGTTTGTGAATTTAATTTCTTTTTCAAATTTGTGAAAAATGTCCAATTATATAATTCAACCTGCCGTCCTGCCCCAATTTGTTGCATTAATCAATGTAATTGCTATTATGATGACGATGGTCTGTTAAAAACATAGATTTGGATTGTTAGTTTGTGAGCAATTAGGGATTTGATGAAATTATGAGTTATTTATGGAAAATTATCAAATCAATTATTGGTAGCAAATTGGTGATAGACAATCAATGTAGGGCCCCAATTCTATGAGACCAGTCGCATATACATAGATATGAGACCGGCCTTAACGGCCATTGGATTAGGGCCGCGGAACGTCGTTCGTTGGATTTCTCCAGATGATGGTACATGGGCATTTTATAAACAAGCCCCTATCCTGTGGCTGGCATGATGCGACTGTGTTATTTAAAAAAAAACTGTCGAAGAAGAAGAAGTGGCTCGTCTCTGTCTGCGAGTTGCTGGTGGCTGTCTACGTTCGCCGGTGGCGCTGATCGATGCGAAGAACTTCAACGTGGCGATGTTGATGCTGATGGCTTTGGGGGTGGTGGAGTGGATGAGTTTGAGCCGGATGAGCGAGGGGTAGGAATTACCATTTTCGTGGCGACGGAATCGGCTTTTGGGAAATTGCCCGCGATAGAATTGCTACAGTTGCTACCAGCGGAAATGTCTTCTTGTTAAAATTATCATTCCCCATGTCAATCTTCTTTATAGAAAAGTGTGTGTATTCTTTTCTTTTATGCATATTTACTCAGTATACTTGATATCACTCTTTGGGATTTGACATCATTTTCAATCCATTTTTAAGAGAAAAGTTCATTTCACGCACTGTCAATTTTAATTTCTTATGTAGTTCTTCAAACATGGAATTAGCAATTTCCATGGCATAAATGAATTTCTAATTAGACCAACAAGCCATGAGCAAGAAACTTGGTAATCCATGTACACATTATAAAAATAATACACACCTACAAATTACAATCATCAAGCACATGCCATACATTCACTACTGCATTTACCAGCTGCGATGGTAAAGGAAGTAAGTGGAGAGAGACAAGCAACACGAGAACGATGGATGCAACGAGAGACAAAGCAACAGAGCTTCTAGTGTGTTTGCAGAACTTGTCATAGATATTGTAGATTTTGATCCATGGCACATGTTTATTTCCTTTCAAGCCTAAGTTTGCTACTGCACTAGCCACACTGGTTGCAGAAGCCAAAACACCTGCCATTAGCTGCGTCAAGTTCCAAAAAACAGGCAAGCAATTAGTGATACAATCCAATTACAGGCTTCTGGGTCCAATTCATTTTTATGAAAAATAATGATAATGAAACAATGAATAAATCTAAAATAAATATTATTTTAGAATAATATAGTAGAATTCATCTAGCTGACCCTAATTGGTTTGAGATAAGGCTTTGATGAGGGTGGTGGTGATGTGGTTGACACTCGTTATAATAGAAGACAATGATGTGGGTGGTATGATGCAGCAAAGTGGACGCCTATGCGCCCAAGTCGGCGCCCATGAGCCCAGTAAATGTCCAACATGCAAATCGAGACAGCACATTGGGTGCCTATGTGCACAATAATGCAAATGGCGAAGGTCATGATCAGTTGCCTTCTCTTAATGGCGCTCATATCCAATTCACGACGCCGATTGGTTTCCTTCAAGGCATGCACTTGTTTCTTTAGTTGACATATCTCCTTATTTAACATAAACACAATGCATTATGTCCCCTATGTCGCTCACCATTTCGTCTTGCTTGTCTGTGTAGATTTTAGATTTGGAGTCCATTGCCTGATGCTTGTTTGTAGACTCGGAGTGGACATGCATTTCATCATTACTCTATCGTTCACCCACTTCATCTAACCACCTAAAAAACCTACACCTTCGTGAAGTATCCTATAAAGACGAAGGAAAATGATGTGAGAAAATTATATCAACAAGTAGACATAATCAATACAACATGAAAAGACGTTGTCCCACCTTATACTGGCTACAACGCAGAAAATGCCAACTTGGGTTTTTTCTTGTGTGAGAGGTCAAGATGATAGCAGGTAATCCACACCAACAATTGCATCTATGCACTACAAAAGATCCAACAGTCCTACTTGAAGATGCAATATTAGGTCGCTCCACCTACTCAACAAAAGTGGTCAAGAATCAGTACATGCGAGAAATGATGTATTTATTAGAAAATAAAAAAGAGAAATACCTCGTTGCTCGCGACCCCTACCCATACCCCTAGTGGTGCTAGCAAATGCTCTGATTGGTCCGATGGGCTTACACCTTTTAAGGTAGGGTAATTGTGCTTATTTTGTCCCACAACCCACTTGTTACACCCACGACATAGTTTTGCTCCACCTTGCATCCGCTTTAGCGGTCCTTTTAATCGTTTGCTAGTTCTTCCCTTTGTCACCACGACATGTGAATCTACAATTACACATGCCTGAGATTTCTCTGTTGCTAGTGTCCTACTTGAAAGCCCGTGCATGTGAGGTGCAACATTCACTACCCCATCGGCCGTGAAGTTGAAGTTATCGCCTGCATCCCCTGTAAGATGATTATTGCTTCCGCCATAGTTTGCCAATGGAAGTGTATTATATGCTCTAACTTGTAATGCTTGGAATTCAGCAGTCATCATTTTCGCATATTTTTTAACAACTTCAAAACCATCCGGGTTACGTAACGCTTTGTGCCTTATTGATGACCACCATGTAGCCAACGCATTATTTTAGACTGCATGTGATTGTGTAGCAATGTTATCGTTGAAGAGGCTTATACGTTTAAATTGAGCTTTTGCTGTTTTCTTCCTACGTGGCAATAAAAAGGATGGAGACATGGATACTACCTTGATCGAACGGAAGAGTGCTAGTAAATGTCGACAAATAATACTGGAGGATTCAAATTTTCTACATAAGCATGAGTCATCCTCCTTGTTCGCTATCCATGATATGCACCTAAGCTTTCTCTCAATGTGTTTTTCATATTTTTCGACTTGCCAATATTGCAATACACCATTATTGTTCACTCTATCTGTTCTGTAATGTCAGCTCTCCTCCAACTCTTTCTGAAATATGAGAAACACATCCAACGTGTACTCTTTCGCCATCTGAGCTTCAATGGCATACTTTGACTTCAGCACAGGCTGTGTATGAGTGGTTCAAAAATTAGCACATTCTTCATCGTCCCGTTGCCTCTCAATTGCTTTGTTATATCTATTTGCGAAGTCCAGTATACATGATTTATGATTGACAAAAGCATCGAAGAAGGCATTAATACTCTTGCTTCAGCCTGTGATCTTCATGCCTACGGTGAATATTTCTTTCGTGTAAACAGGAATCCATTGCTGACGAACCTCAAACAAGTGTTGCAACCAAGAGTTGTCATGCAAATTGATTGCTTCAATCATTCCAAACCATTTGTGTAGGAAATCCTCTTCAATATCGGCTTCGTACAAGCAACAGTTCTAAGAAACCTTGAATGACGGATGCTCATAGATGACACACGACAACTTCTCTGGCAATTTTTTTTTATATATGCCATAGACATAATAAGTGATTGGTGTTCGGAAACATCGCCGCTATTGCAGCTCCCATTACAACGTCTTGGTCTGTGATGATGGTCTTTGGATGGATTCCACCTATTGCATCCAACCATGTTTGGAATAGCCACTTGTAGTCATCAACAGTCTCATCGAAGAGCAAGCCTATGCCAAATAATGTGGTTTGCATGTGGTGATTGACACCGACAAATGGCCCAAATGGCATATCGTACTCATTTGTTTTGTATTTTGTGTCGAAACAGACCACATCATTAAACACTATGTGATCTTCCTTCGATTTTCCATCCACCCAAAAACATGAAGTCAGCTTCATTTCTTTATCAATCTGTATTTTGTAAGAATATAAAGAATCCTCTTCAACCTTTCTATGGAAAAAACACAGCAGAGAATTTGCATTGCCCTGAAACCTTGTCTGTCTGTGTCTTCTCAATGCATTCTTGGCATCACGTTCTAAAAAGCCGAGGTGAGATGGGCCTCCTACATCCGTTCTCAGGAAATCTATAGATTGTGCGACTCCAATCCCAGATGCTTTCATACTTACAATCAAATGTAGGTCATCTGTTGTGAACTTCTTGTGTGACCACAGTCGATGAGTCTTTGTAGGTGTACACAACAAATGATCATGGGCCTCCACGAATTTAGTTACGTGGTATACATTTTGCTGCATATCTTTAAAATGCAAATATATTCATGCTTCGCAGGAGCAGTGAGTAGTAGCGATAGGCCTCCATTTTGTAGTATCTTGACCCTTTGCTTTTTCTTCCCTCAATCCAGCTTTATTGCATCGTAGCATATGATTAGAAATTATTCCCTACTTTAATGTACGAGTGGTGGATTTTCTAACACTAAATCTGCCGTGCCATGCATACGTGTTGTAAAACTCATAAGCTTCTTCTGGAGTTGCAAACTACATGCCAATCCTTGGCTTCAATTCGATGGGCACATTAGGAATGAACATCCTAGCTATATCTAGGTTCTTAATAGACCTCATTTTCTCATTCGATGTTGTCTCTACACTTGTATCATTCATCAGTGCGGACGTGGATGTTGGATCTACTCCATCCCTTCCATGAGGTCAGTGAGCCATTCTCAATTTTTTACATGAGTAAATACAGGATTGATTCATCTTCAACATCAACATGTTTCTTTATATTGCTGGTTAATATGTTGCTAATAAGAAGGAAATGCAACTATTCTTGTTATGATTGAAACAGGGTACAGTTGTCCTTATCTTTTAACCCACTGAGGAAGGATGTGGTGGGGTACAACGAATGATAGAAGCCGGAATATTAGAAAACATTGAAGCCATATTTGGTTGCATGTCTATACTAGCTTACCCATTGGTGTGGCCTCCTCTAGGGCAGGTGTCATTATGGCTAGAAGTGGCTTCTTTGAGGCAGTTGTAAGTGGCTAGGGAGGTCATGCAGCAATCCCTCAGCATGCAATTGATCTAATTTTAGCAGCATCCAACATCATTGTTAGCTTGCAACATCTTATTTCACGCGAAGCTGATCCACTAGATTCACAGGGATATTTTGACTATCTGTTTTGAACTATTCTCAGTTCTTGTGGTTACTATGCATGGATACTTTTGCTTTTGTTGCCACCCTTACTTTTTTACATCTTCAGTCCAATGTGATCAGTACAAGTCAACCTATATATATTTGAACAGAGCGACTTTTCTGCTACAAACTCAAGCAATATACTATTGAACCACCTGACTTTTCTTCGACAGCCAGTGATCATTTGTGCTATTTACCCCTTCTGGTTTTGATTAGCTATATCATGCAGTGACTTTACCAGGATTTTGACATCTTTCTCAGTCTAATTTTAACTTTAATTATCTCTTTGAAACATATTTGAAACAAAAGATGAACATAATAAGAAGTCCTAATGAGCTTAACCTGGGCAACATATCTTAATTTTAATCATCTCTTAGCAACATATTCTGAAACAAAAGATGAACATAAATAAGAATTCCCAAGGAGCTCAACTTGGGCAACAGCTGCCAAACTGGCCCATTGATCAATTTTTTGCTGTATATTTTGTTGGGATCCATGTGTTTTAACTTCATCCAATGATCCATCTAGTCAACCTTCAAATGTTCTCATCTGCAAGGTGTATGAATATAATTTGTGCTCTATGTAGTAATGAATTTGGGACATTTAGTTTGTTAGTTTGTTTAGGCTTTATTTAGCCCAACTACGCAGGTCACTTAAAACTTCATTACACTGAAGTGCATTATATAAGTGTTTATGTTGTTATTTTCACAAGCATGGCTTGAAGAATACTGTTTGAACTTTCTCAATGTGATCACTCTCTCCACATTTATCAACATAAAAGATTTCCATATGTTTTATGACAAAATTGAAAATTATATTTTCAATTTGAGTTTGAAAAAATGTGTTTTTGAAAGCGGGACTGAATTGACCTCAAGAATACCACACTCATCTCCGTGATGTAATTACATGAGTAAAGTTTTGAAGGTGATCAAGGACATGTCTTCTAACTTGCGGAAGTGGGATATGGTTCTATTTAACTTGCTTGGAATCTGAGATGAATAGATTATGTGCATTTACAAGTGATAACTGTAGCAAAATTCCAAGGTGGTGGTGCATTTAATGTCATTCCAGATTCTGTTACCATTGGTGGCACATTTAGGGTATCTAAAGAAAGCTTTTCACAGCACAACTTAAATCGGTTTCTCAAGGGGTATTTTCGTCAAGGGCTTTTCGATTGTCAGCCACAAGATTGCACAACTCAAGCAACAGAGGAAGGCGTAGTGGAGAAGGCAAAGAAGAAGGAAGAAAAGATGACAAAATAAATAAAAAGAAGAAAAAATTGATTTGAACCAGTATACCTGCTGCAGCTATCTCGTTGGATCCGGCGATGGAGAAGACAACCGGCTTCGTTAGATTTGTCGATCACGGTGGGATCAGCAGCAATGTTTTCGCCTCTACCTTTGCTACGGCGAGAATGACGCCCATTCCCTTTCGAAGCTCATTTTCTCTTTGGCATGTCAAATCCACTATCCTCTGTCTGCGCTTCTGACACTTGCATGAGAAGAGACTTTCATTGCAAGAGGGACCTGCATGCAAAAAGTCTCCATCGAACCAAACGCCCCTTCGAAATCTGCACTTTTTATCCCAACCATTCACAATCGTTTTACTTTTATCCGATAGCTGCAACAAGCGAGTTCACATATCTTGGTATGCGACCGGTCTCATATAATCAAAATCGATCAATGTAAATGACATATAGATAAATTTATGTATATATCTACATCTAAGAAGTTAGATTTAATATTTTGGAATTAATTTTAAGTTAGGTGTAATTGGGGAAATTTTGGAGTTTTTTTACATAAATTAATTGACTTGGCCCGTATTAAGTTAATGAGATGAATGAATAATTGATTCAGTGTGTGTTCCATAATAAATCAACAATATCATTAAGAACAATTGTAGCTATACTGATTTTTTGTGTAATTATGCAGGGTTAGAGAAATTAACTAAAATTGATGATTTCAGCCGTTGTAATTTGATTTGATAAGTAGTTAGAGACTTGTGATTAGCTTATGTTACAAATTTTATGAAGGCAGATTTTGATATTGATTAATCAATTATCTGAGTAATTATATAATAGTTAAATTATAAATTATTATGATAAAAAAAATTAATTTATATGTTTCTTTAATGTGTTTTTATATGTCTGTGTGTTAGATCATGTATGTATATATTTTGTATTATATGCTTTTCTCTTATTTATTGATATACACTTTCCACACATATTTCCATTACTCATTCAGTGCTGATATTTAGGGTTCTAAATGTGTGTTTATATTTATTTTCATTTATCCTAAAGTTTCATTAAAAGATTCTTCATTTTAGCGATAAATGGACAGTATCTCCAATATATAAGCATTATTATCTCTATCAGAGGCAAGCAATGAATACCTAATTAATGATAGGGCAAACACTGACCTCAACTGACTGTCAAGAAAATGCAGTCAGATTCTTAAAGTTGATTTTGTACCAAAATTCTGGATAAGGGCTTGTTATATGGTTGAAAGGTGTTAGGCACTGACCGTACCCTAACTAAGGCCTCAATTTGAGGATAACTAGTTTCTTTTTTCTTGTAAAATTCCACCAAGTGTAAAATATCGTAATTTTTTTCAAAGAGAATATTGCAAAGTGCAAAAAAGTGTAGAATTTCAAGTTGGATGTGGTTAAAACTTGGAGCACTACTGATGTGATCTTTGTTGGCATATTAACTTCAACACTTGAAGGGGTGTTGGCTTTGTGGAATAGATAGGGGAAAATGAATTGAGCACTTTTACTGGACAGCCTTGACCCTCCACTTGAATCAAAAGGGCTATTTTCTTCAGCCTACAGGGCTATTGAACGCACTCTTAGCACCTCTCCTACTCCACATCTCTTGTTCTTTGAGCAGCAGATTAGCTGCCCAGCAATGGGGGATGCCTGGAGGCTAAGGGCTAGCAATTACCTAGCTGGGATGAGAATGTGTCAAAGACCCCTCCCTAAGGAGGGCCTATCTATTTGTAGACTTCCTGAAAGGTAGTTTAGCTTTTTCAGGATACATAAGGGGCAAAAGGGCTTTTTACAACTAATTCTTGTTATTATGTACGTACATTCTGGTTAATTGATAACTAATAATGACCATAGACATAAATTAATTGGCCTGATAGAGAATGCAGGCTCAAATTATTTCTTCCATATTCTGCATGCCTTCAAGTGCCAAATTTGTTTCCATGGATGCGGAATTATTTATTCACTGTCTAGTTCGCCTTGAAATGCTAACTTTGTCTCCTTAGGTGTGGAATTACTCATTTCAGGTAAAGCAAGAATTCAAGCGTCAACTTTATATTTATGGTTGTTGTAAATTTATTTTGCATCGAATAAGCCTTCAAATGCCAACTCTGTCTTGTTGGGCTGAAATTATTGTCTGCATCTAATGAGACTTCAAGTCCCATCTCTGTTTCCCTGGGTGTGAAATTATTCATTCTAAGTTTGGTGGGCCTCCAACTACTCATCTCCGTGGGTGTGGAATTGTTCAATTCATGTCCAGTATATCTTCAAGTCCCAACTTTGACTACCTGGATTCTGAATAATCATTCAACATCCAGGAATTCCCTTCATTCAAAAATTTTGAGCCCATGTGTTTTCTTAGGTGGAATCTTTTTGGATTTCTCTTACTAGGCTAATTCTTAAATAATGCTTCGCAGCTTAAATAGTCCATTTATTGATTGATCTTAGTCCATAGTCATGGTGTGTTAACACAAAGGCAGGGCAATAGTGCCATACATGCGTATGCTAAATTTAGAAGAAATTGTCAATGTATGTCATACAACTGCTTTGTTCAACTAGTGGAGATGCATCTAGAATCCATGCATAGGTTTTGTTCCTTACATTTCAAAAGGAGAAGGGGGAGGATAGGCGGCCTTAGGGAAGTAGGCATCTTTAGCATGTGGCAAAGAGGTTGCTGCAATGTTAAAGGTTAAGCCATAGGAGGCAGGACATGACATGAGAGTCCAACATTCCATCTATGCATACTCTAAATTTAATTAAAATGATTCATATTTGTTTTGCTAGTTAGTTCAACTAGTAGAGATGTATCTTTGGATTAGTTTTCATATGTAGGTTGTGTTCATTACCTTTCACGAGAGAAGGTGATGGAGAGGACTGTAGTGTTTTCTTTATTGATATTATCTTTGATAATATCTTTTTGGAAGGAGGCCAATAAATTATCTTATAGGAAACCAATATTTTCATCTATTCATCTCTGATATTATAGATATTATCTCTAATTTATTAACAATATCTCTAAAATTATCGATATTATCTCTGATTTATTGATATTATTGGATACATTAGCAAATATTATTTTCAATTTATTGATAGTATCGAAGATATTATTGTCTTTATTATAAATTAGTGCCCAAAGTCTCTTTTGATACTTTCTTCTCTTAGTTCTTCTCAAACAACTATGATAACCTTCCTAAATCTTGAGGAGCTCATAATGATATTGTTTATGTATGTTTGTATTAATATATACCTAATTTTTATACATTAAAATTGTACTAAATTTGTTGGGGTTGTATGTATAGTTGTCATATGTACTTCTGTTGGTCATTAAATATTGACATTTACAGTAATACTTTTAGCTTAAATATATATTTATGTTTCTCTTTCATAGAGTTTTACTTTTTTTTTTAATTTTAAAATTTTTTTCCAAAAAAGTTCTTTGATAAAAACTATAGCATCTTTGATAAAAGCGATTATCTTTTTTGGGACCACCAATATATTGTTAATTACCAATAAAGTGAACACTTGGGTGGAGAGGGAGAAAGGGAAGGAAGAGCAGCAGCAATGGCAGGAGAATGAGAAGAATTAAGAGGATTAGAAGCAGCAACAAAAGCAAAGAGAGAAGGAGAAATAGAAGCAGAAGCTGAAGGATGCAAGTTGGAGGAGCAAGCTGAAGGAGCAAGGATGGTTTACTGGGCTAAGGCCCCCAATCCATGTGTATTTCACACTGCCCAAAGCCAACCAATCCATGAACGGGTTGGAATCCAACTATCTTTGGATTAGATTAGGCTCCTATTTGGTTGTCTTGGATTCAAATTTGGTATGAAGTTAAAATGCATTTATAGCTTAATTTCATCTAATTTGGCATAAATGCAATCAACAGCTTATTTTCATCCAATTTCTCATAAATGTAATAAACATTCTTAATTATTACTTAAAAGGTTCAGCAATTTAGAGACTTAAGTTCTTGAAATTTGGGTCTGTCCATCTACCTCAAAGAAGAGGGGAAGAGTTTTTGGAGAAGAGTTTTTATATTGTTTTCGTTTGTATATATGCCATTTAATTAACAGCACTTAGGTTATAAAGTGATGTGTTGGGTTGGACATTTAGGGAAGTAATTTTAGGTTGCATCAGATTTATGAAATTGGTCAGTGTTGGGGTGGATTTTTGAGCACTTGGTCATTTAACACAAACCCAACCTGACCAAGCTGGTTCAGATAAGGTGAAAACCCACGCATGTAAAAATTGTGGCTTTCAACTTGCCCAAACCAAGTATTGATTTTGGTTGAGTTTAGTTTACCAATCCTAGTTGTGCACCAAAGGAGAAGTAGAAGCAAAAGTAGGGGAGGAGTTTTTTTTATGCTTGTGTCTTGTGAAGAACTTTGTTTTTGGCATCTTGTGAAGACAATAGATCCCTAGGAAGTAGAACAAAAACATAGCTATATCTTTGTGCTTCACATGGTTTGAAGAGAATAAATATAAATGAAGGGTTTCCCATGAGGTTATAGATTCTATTTATCCTCTTGTTCGTTTCATTGGACTTACATGCTGTTCTTGAACTTGTGGTTGTCTTTCATTTCCATATATTGTTATATGCCTTCTTTTTGAGTTCAAGTTCGTGATGATTTTGCTATCTTAGTAGTGGGGATCCACTCATCGAATGTTTCTCAATAATTGAAAGTGTATGAGAATTGGAACCAAATTCATTTTGGGGTGTGTTTGGATAGTTGAAAATGTTGAGGCAGAACGGCAGATTAAACATGGAAACATAGATGATGTGATGTTAACAGGATAAGGTATGTTGTCATTATAAAATCAATAAAGATAAAATTGATAAAGGTAATGATGAGAAATGAATCAATAATAATGAGAGAAAAGCATTGTTGTTAGGGTATGTAGGGTAGATACATTTTAAATTAATTTATTATTTACACTTGGAATGCTTTTATCTTTTTCTCCGTTTACTAAATGCACCCTTAATATGATCTTGGATAGCTCTAATGTATTATTCAAGAAAAGAAAATGAATGTTCCTATTTAGACTGAAGTATAGTATTAAAACTAAATCTGTGTTTGTTAACAATGAAAGAAGGAAGAAATTCTTTTTCCATGTTTCCACCACTTTTAGTTGATATAGCATTTATCTGCTTTCATTGACCCCAATAATCCTACTTTTTACTTATAGTTACCTATATTTTCAATCATCTCCCCATATCTTTTCATTTCAAAGGCTTATCTGTTTTATTTCTATTCACTCTATTACCAATCATTAACCCCCTATGCTGTCACCTCGTTTCCTCTCTATTGAATATTTCACTTTTTCCTCCTCGTCTCCTCCTCTTTCCCTGAATCCCAAACAGAAGCTAAGCTAAGTGGAGGTGAATTTTATGATGGAATACACACCTAGACCTTATATAACCTCTGTTTGCAAATAGTTGGCTAACAATTATCAATTTTTTCTGTAGATTATGCTGTAATCATCATTTTTTTTACCCTTCGTTTTAGGTTCTTTCTTCTGCTTTCTTGCCTGGAGACCTCAACCTAACCTTTTTCCTTTTTTTTCCTTTTATCTCCACTGTTGATACTATTTTTTTCTGGTTGAAACCTTGACTTAATTACTTATCAGAGGCATTATTTAATTGTAAATCACATTGGAGCTATTCGTGCTGAGCACGATGATTTCACAGTTCGTTTTGCTGCAGCCATGAACCAGGTAATTGATTATCTCACGGTCCTTGACCAGTTGTAGGTTTGGACTTTGGAGATCAGCTCTAATTGAAATAAGACAATGCCAGAGCATTTTCCGAACTACCTGAGGCTCATCTGCGGATTAAACAAGTTCATGTATTTAATAAGAATCATCGTCTTTGTTATCATCATCTAGGCTTATCATCCTATAAATTTATTCTAGTTGTTTTGATGACGCATTCTCCAATTCTTACTGTTTGTTTTCTCTAAGACTCCTTTGTCTTCTTCTGTTTATACAGATTGTATTGTTGAAGTCAACAGATTGTGCTGATATTGAATGGAGCAAGGAAACTAAGGGAAACATGTATGATATGGTTGTTGAAGGCTTCCAACTTCTTAGCAGATGGACTGGAAGGGTCTGGGAACAATGCGCCTGGAAGTTTTCTCATCCTTCCAAGGATGTAGTTCCATCGGAATCACATGAGACTTCTGCATATTCTGACTATGAAAAGGTGGTGTTTTAGATGCAGTTTTCTTTATCTGGTGCTATTATTTTGGTCATATAAAGCTTGGTTCTCCATGATAATTACCTTTTTATGTGGGACATGATCAACTTCCTTGCTGTCTTTATGTCATTCGTTAGATGTTTGCAACTTCACATATTTTTTGATTGAACTAATTTCAAGTGTAAGATGGTAGTGTGGATTGTTGTATATTGTCATTTGACATTAAATTCCATGAAACTATAAAATCAGATGACAATCATGTCAAATGTTTTTTATGGTTCATACCCACAGACACCAACATTTTCCGGGCAACAATTCAGTATGATTGAGGCTTGCAAACTCTAATTTTTTCTGTTACATGTCTGCTATCTTTGATCTGAGGTCATTCTCGGAAGAGTGTATATTGTAACCAGCTGAAGTATCCAGCCGCAGGGTGAATGATTGATCTATGATATTACTTTGTAAGAGTATGTTATTGCATTTTAGGTTGGCATTCAGGGATCATGCTATCTGTGCAAGTTCTCTGAATTTAATGAAATTTATACTGTTCCCTCTTGCTGGATGTTCTTTTGCAGTTGTTGGATGCCAATCAGTGAGATGCATGGTTGGTTTGGAAGGGTCAATCCTACCATTCATTCCATCACGATCAGTTCTTATTATTATTGTTATTTTTTAACCTTCTTGTCAATTTTAAGAAAACATAGAATCACCATTCAAAAAGATAGAAGGGAACAAGTTCTACCATGATCCAGCCCAATGTAACAAATACGCATCTCAAGTCCCATATCAAACCATGCCTGGTTCCTTAGACATGCATGGTCCTGGAAGTGTGGGAAGTGATGTGGCGAACTGATGACGGGAATGTTGGAGATGGCAGCATGCTGAATGTTGCCCATAATCTATGTCAATCAAAAGATTGCAAATTGCTTGATGCATAAGTTCTAATTGACAAGAAATGCTTAACATTCTGGAAACTGTATTGAGTTGATTTTTACTGGAATAGGGGTGTGCATGATGATGCAGACTACTTGCATATGGACAAAGAAATTTGCAGGTTTACTGTTTCCTCTGATTGCCTGTGGTTGCTTCCTATGTATGCAGCATTACTTGAGAGCAAAGAGGCCTCATGTGGGGAGTGAGGAAGTGAACTGCCAGGCAGATGCCACATTGGAAGACAGTTCTATCCCTTTGTTAGAAACAATAGACAATTTTAGTTTTTGACAATTTTAGTTTTTTAGGGATATTTTGTTTGAGATTTTAGATATTTAATTGTTTGATTTGGGATTTGATGCATACATCAAGTGATCTAAACAAAGATGACTTAATGGATGAGTTAGATTAGTATTATAATTGTTTTATTTAGGGTTTTTATTTTTATGCAATTAAATTAGGATCTTATTTTGATTTTTTTTGTTTTTGTTTTTGTGAATAGGGTAGTGTATGTTGGAGTTTTCAGACTTCTGTTGATGAATGGAGAATTTTATCATGCTTCTATTCTCTTGTTTCGTGACTCTGTTTTTAAATTTTTTTCCATTTTTCTTATTGTATTAATGTCTTATTTATTTTCCAGGTAGTGCGTTGGAACTATACTCCAGAGGAAAGGAAGGCACTGGTGGAGTTAGTGAGTTACATAAAGAGTGTTGGTTCAATGATGCAGCATTGTGATACATTAGTGGCAGATGCCTTATGGGAAACAATCCATGCTGAGGTCCAAGATTTTGTACAGAACAAATTAGCTACTATGATGCGGACAACTTTTCGTAAGAAGAAAGATCTCTCAAGGTGTGGATTGCAGTCATTACTCATGAATTGTTTATTCTTCTATGAAATTGTATTTTTGCCAATGTTATGTCATATTTCCTTCAGAACGTTATGTTCAGCAATGTGGTGCCCTCCATACCTGAGAGCTGCCAAAGCGCCAAATGTTAGAAAATATCAAATAGCCAGATAGATGTTGAACCATCTGGCCAGCTCACTGTACTAAATGCATGCATGAGAGCATTAGTTTTTCATATTGTTTTCATTTCACCTGCATGTAACAGAAGCTACATGCACAATTTCTTAGTCCTTCCATGAAAATTTTCTGTTATATGTTCATAACTTATAATGTTTAATCTTAACTTCATTGAAATTTTCTATAAAAATGGATGTTTCTGCTATACTATGTTAAAAGGGGTTACATTGGACTACATGATATAAATTCTGTGTCTTTCATTGATCTAGGGAGGCATTTAGAATCCAGTTGGATACATGTAAAAGGGAGAGGAAAAGTTTCCTCCCTATTCGCAACCCCTTTTCTGCCTTCTTTAGTGTTGTGACATTAACTACCCTAACTACCTTCAGAAACTGCATTTTTTCTTCATTATTACCTATATTTCCAATCAACAATGCTATCTTTTCCAATTTCGTACTCTTGTCTATTTCATTTTTTGTCACTTTATGATTGACTTCATCTTACATCATTTACTCATTCAAGTGGATCCTCTGAGTTTATAAATTTAGATGTCAAGTATATAAAGGTTTGTACGCATCTATTATCTACATTAATGAAAACTCATTCTTTTCATGAAGAGCATACTGATTCGCTATAACAGAATGTGATGTAGCACAGGTATAGCCGAAGACTTGAAGAAAGTAGAAGGATCCTCTCAAGGAATTGAGAAAGGAAGACTGTGAGAAGAATAGAAGAAATAGGGATCTGAAAAAATGAGAAAAGAGAATTAGGGAAATTAATAATGTATTCAATTGTAATCAATCAGTAAGCATTGTCTAAAACATGTAGAAAATGCCGTATTAATATAGATAAAAGAATGCCCTAATGAAATTCCAATCCTAATGCGATGTGGATTACTAAATTCTAATTAAAGCAATATTCTGAACCATTTATCAAAAGGAAGACATTGTAACAAATAAATATATAAAATGAAATTAAAATCTTAATTTCTATGCTTGCACCAATTATATGTACAAATTTGGTGCAGCCTTTCTTGATCTCCGTCAAATTCTCCCTGGCGTGAAAGAACGTGCCTCTAAAGAGTTGTCTACATGATATTGCTCTAGTAGATTAGAAACGATTTGTCTGCGCTCTGTCTCTGGAATCCACGTGGCATCTGAATCTAGTATGTCCCACCACTTGACAAGGTAGTGCTGAAGAAACAATCTCATGTTGCAAAATACTTTCGATCTGATTTGTAAATGCTAGCTATACTCAAGGTAAAATAGGAATAGGAACTGAAGATGAAGCATTATTTGTGGGTAGTCTTGTAGGCAAATCTGGTGGCTTAAAAGTACCTTTGTAATGAAACAAATTTTTCATATTGAAAATTGAACTAATTCCAATATCTGACGGTAATTCATGTTTGTAAGCATTAGAACTAATTTTTCGAAGTATTCAATATGGGTCATTAGCTCTTGCATGCAATTTTTTAAAGGCGCTTTTGGGATACCCTTCAAGTCGCTCATGAACCATGACACAATCTCTTACATCAAAATCCTTCTGTCTCTGATAACATTTGCAGCAAGCTTATAGTCTTCATTGCTCAAAGTGATTTTCCGTTTATTATTTGCATGTAAGTCACAGATAATGTTGAGTAAAAATATCAGCAAAAGCAGATGCACAGCTACTGATGTGTAGAGGAATACGATCTATGGGAGCATGTTGAATAAACCTTTGGACAATCAGAAATGGGGATTCGCTAGTAGACAGATTCACAGAGCTATTCTGCTGTGGGCAATACAAAATCCCAAGTTTCTAGATTTCCCCCCACTAAACACCTAAGCACATCTCCTAAATCCCTGTTAATTACTTCTCTTTGATCATCAGTTTGCTGGTGAAAAGTTGATAAAAATTTTAATTTTGTAGCCAAAAGTTTCCACAATGTTTTCCAAAAGTAGCTAACAAATTGAACCTTTCGATAAGATACAATGGATGAGGTAGACCATGAAATTTGACTTCTTTCAAGAATAATTTTGCCACGTGAAGTATTAGATGTTTTTGCACATGGAATGAAATGAACTACTTTGAAAATTGGATCTTATCCTTTGGGAGTTTCAGACAAACTAAAAGTAAAATCCATGCTAATATCTTTCCAGGGTATGTGTGCGACAGATAGAGGTGTGTATAATCACATGTTCCTTTTTGTGGCTTTTGCGAGTTGACATGTGTGATAAGGAGACATGACCCTAAATGCATCTCTCTTGAAAGATAGCTAGTAAAACCTATCTTCTACCAATGCATTTGTTTTATCTTTGCCAAAATGTCAAGCAATTCCACCTCCATGTAATTCAAATTAGAAAATCTTGAATAGAGGTACTGGGAATACACAACTTGGATCCTTTGAATAGATAACCATCTTGGATCACAAAGTCAACATAATCTTGAGTCTTGACTACTGCCATTCTTGACCTCATCAAATATGGTACCAAAATCTAAACATGATTGGTACTCGTCTTTCAATATATCAAATCCAACAACATTCATACTCATGTTTTGAAGGACATTCATCACTTGACTGAGAGCATCAACCGGTTTGTTCTCAACACCCGAATGGTGTTTAAAGACAAATGTGTACTCTTGAAGAACCTCAGTCCACTTTGCATGCTTAGCATTGAGCTTTCTTGTGAGCGTGAGTACCTCAATGCTAAGTAATGTCTCCATTGTATGAGTGCCCACACTACAACATAAAATTCGTTGTCATATGTTAAATATCGCTCCTTAGCTTCATTGAGTTTGTTGCTAAAGTACACAATTGGATAGCATTCTTAACATAAGACACCATCAATTCCAGCTCTTGATGTATCACACGCCACTTCAAAAGCTTTAGTAAAATCAGGAAGTTGAAGGACATGTGCTTCAGTCATTTTTGCCTTTATTTCTGTGAATGCTTTAGATGTAGGTGCAGTCCATTTAAATTCCTTTTGTTTCATTCATTCTGTGATGGGTGTCATGATTGAGCTAAATCTTCTAATGAAACATCTATGAAAGTTGGATAGCTTATGGAAACTACGAACCTTAGGGAGAGATGTGGGCTCAGGTTATTCCCTAATAGCCTTTACTTTTGAGGGGTCCATGGATATTCCATTGAAAGATGCTAAAAAAAACAAAGGAAAATCACTTTGGTTTGCAAAAAAATTCACGTTTTACGATTAATATATAACTTTTTAATACAAAGTGCTTCCGAAACTTGTTTTAACTGATCCAAGTGTTCTTCCTTAGAACGACTGTAATTCAATATATCACCAAAATACAAAGTGCTTCCAAAACTTGTTTGAACTGATCCAAGCGTTCTTCCTTAGAACGACTGTAATTAAATATATCATCAAAATAAACTACCCTAAACCTCCCAATAAAAGGCCGTAAGACGGTTCATTACTTGCATGAAAGTACTTATTGCATTGGTTAGTCCAAAAGGCATAACTAACCACTTGTATAGGCCATCTTGATTTTTGAAAGTAGTTTTCAACTCATCACCTGTTCTAATACGTATTTAGTGGTATCCATTTCATTGATTGATTTCGGGAAACCATTGTGATCCATCCATAAGATCTAACACAATATCAAATCGAAGAATGAGAAGTTTGTATTTAATTATGATCTTATTTATAACATGATTGCCAATACAAATTCTCCAAGATCTATTTTTCTTAGGGGTTAGCAATGCTGGGTTAGCACAATGATTCATGCTTTCACGAAGAAATCCCTTTTCTAGCAACTCAATAACTTGTCTTTTCAATTCAGCATCTTCTTGGGGATTCATTTTATAATGTGACAAATTTGGTATTTGAGGTCTTGTAATCGAGTCAATAGCATGCTTAATATCCTCATAGGTGGTAGCTCTTTGTGCAATTTATCTAGTGCCACATTCTTAAACTATTCTAGTAATGTTCTACCGTCGCACGACTGGACATTAGATGAATCAACTGAAATGTCCTCTTTGATGACCGATGCTAAGATCATACTTGACTCATGACCCTCTTTTTCTAATTCTTTTCTGTTTAGGAGGTGCAAAGGGTTCTTTTGAGGGCTCTTGGGGACACTTAGTTCAATTTCTATCCTTAGACTGAAGGTTTCATAGGTTTTAATAGGATATTTTTTCCATTATGCTTGATTATATTTGTGTTGGATTTTTCACGATGGGTAGCATCCATATTGTATAGCCAGGGATGACCAAATAAAATATGTGTCATATTCATGGGTAACACATCATACCAAATCTTTTTTGAATATTTGCCCATTTGGATTGGAACCAAACATCTCTCATTCAGAAGTAGTGAAGTCTTGTTTACCCATGCCAATTGGTATGGTTGTGGATGTGTCATTAGTTGTTTACCCCAGTTTCACGACAAGGAGGATTATATGCAACTAGCCTACCTTGATTCCTTTGAGGTTGTTGCCTAGCTCTATGATAAGTCTGTTCATCTTGTTCCTAAATGATATTGTCATTTTCAAGGTCTGGTGGAACATTATCATTGTACTCTTGATCGAAATATCTATTTATTTGCACTTCAGGAAGATGTGTACGCTTTTGGTTGTTAGTTGGTAATTCTCGGCCAGTATTCACATGAAACTGACTGTCTCTATTGGCAGTAGGAGTTGAAAGAAGTTCTATTTGTGGTTTTCTAGAACCTTAAGGACTCCGTTGCTGACTATTACAGAAAATTTGTCCTACATTACTCTTGACGGTTACCCCTAGTGTCTTCTCCTTGACCCCTTTTTGTGGCATCAAGTGCTTGAGCTAAATGTTGGACCATCTGTGTTAAATTGGCCAAATCACCCCTTATAGGATCACAATGAGTTTTTGTCTTGGACTCTATTCAACTTTCTAGATTTCCCCTGAGTTCTTCTTGGATTTGGACTAGTGAATCTCTAATCTCTTCTTGGTTTTGGGACAAAGTTCAAAATTTCGGCTTAAGGATTCAACTCTTGGGGAAATCTCGGAGTTGTTTACCATGTTGACCAAGAGAAGTGGTGATTGGGTGTGAAAGATGTTGATATTAAAATAATACCACAATGAAATAACTCAGCTATAACCCAGTCTAGTGACTTACAAACAATTAGTGAGAAAAAAGGTACTTTGCAATGAACTGAAATATTATTGGGTATAAAACTAGCTCAAATTTCAAAAAGTGGAAGATGTGTACCATTTAGAAGCCCTTAGAAAGCTTTCCCAATTACTTAAGGTGTTTTTTTACTGTTTCTGATGATGAGGAGTTTTCCGAAATTTCAGAAGATTGGAGTTGTTCTGCAGTTTTTGAGAAGATGAGCTGTTTTGCAAAATTCTTAATACCAGGCTTGTTTGGAAATTCCAAAAGTTGAAGGGCTTTGCTATCAAGTCCCTCTAGATTTAGTTTCAAATAGAAAATATGGAGGGGACGGGTTTGTTTGAAAATATTCCAGAAAAAAATCCAAAATAGGAAGTTGATGGTTGTCTTCCTCATAGGACACGGTAATGGCAGTTGGAGGTGGTTTACAGACCCACTAAGTTTAGTTGCAAATGTCACGGACTATCGTCAGACAATAATTCTGATGTTAGGGCTGGTCAAGTCTAGTGTCTTCGGCATTGGTGTTGTGTTGTAGGTGGAGTGGTAGCGATTTGTTTCAAAACCACTGGTTTCAACTCTTCGGAATTGTGATGGAAATCACCGGAACCAAGGAAGATCGCAGCAGCTGTCACTCGTCAGAAGTTGCTAGATCTAGAGAATAGGGATCTAGAAGGTAAAATCAACACTAGATGTGGACAAATATAAAGCCTGGGCCGTCAGAGCTAAAGAAAGCATCATTGATGGGTTTCAATGCCAACAGTTGCCGGATTCAAGATATATGATTGTATGTTGTCAAATCCGAAAGCTATGCTTCGACATGGGTTTTCAATAATAAATAAGGGCTGGACTCTTATTGAGCTTGCATGGATGTTACTGTGGTTGGCTTGTGGAAGGTACGACTTTCATTTGGATGTGATTGAGACATGAAGATGTGAGAAGATAAAATACCAGGCTTTGGCTTTGATACCAAAATTGATGTAGTAAAGGTAAAGTAGAAGACTTTGTAAGAAAGAGGAAGAAACCTCTCAAGGAGTTGAGAAGAGAAAATGGGAGAAGAATAGAAGAATTAAAGATTTAAGAGAAGGAGAAGACAATTAGGAAAATTAATAATGTATTCAATTGTAATTAATTAATAAGTGTTATCTAAATCATGTTGAGAATCCCCTATTTATAGAGATAAAAAAAAAGCGCTAACGCAATCCCAATCCTAGTGTGATGCTGATTGCTAAAATCCTGAGTAATAATCTGAATCATTCATCAAAAGGAAGATATCAAAACAAATAAATAAATGAAATAAAATTAAAATTCTAATTTGTATACTTGGGCCTAGTATGTGCGTGAATCTGGCACAGCCCATCGTGATCAGAATGACTCTTCCATTCTGCTTTGAAATCCCTTAGACTCAAGTTATCTATAGCATGATTTTTGTAAGACCTAAAATTTATTAATAAATGATTAATGACCTAATCCAGGGTGTAGTGTATGGATTGATGAACTTCTGTGGCAATTAGTTCAAACAACCTTTCTATCTTGAGTAATTTTGAGTTCCCTGACTTTCAAGACTCACACGATAAATGTGATAGCTGATATAGGCAAGTTGTGCTGAGCGATAAACCAGGAGATTCAATTTGGAAATGTTTCTAATCCAAAGAACCAAGTACCAAAAACTAGGTTTGGCCCAGGTGCCCAAACATTGGAGAGAGGGAATGTCGTCTCATAAAGGGCAGCCCGTGCCTGGAAAACATATGAGAGAGAAATTAGGTTACCTTGAGGCATGAACTTCAAAGTGGGTCCAGCCCATAGTTCGAGACAACAGAATAGATTCAACACAAATGCCCAAACAACAAAAGCAAGTCTGATGTTTTGTCTTAGATTAAGCATATTTAAGATATGATGGGCAACATCTGTTATCATGGGTTTAGATCTAGTGATTGGCGGACATTCTTGGAGATGCAAGTTGAAGATGGTAAAGGCCCTGACTATTCTTGGACATTCTTAGATCTAGTGATTTGATGCCATGATAACTTAGACAATTGTGCACTGGAGGTTACATATCTTTCATTATTATGGGGGCTGAGAAGACAAGTGTCTATGTACAGCAATATAATCTAGATGAGTAGTGTATTAAACTGTATCAATAGCTCTACAGATGTATTCAAATCAAAGCTTACTATTATGAAGATGTTGTAGTTTAGATAATGGAAAAAGTAGACTGAGGAAGAGGGGTAGAAAAAAGGGAAAGTTGATATGAGGAATAAAATTCAAAGGGTGTGCCTTCTCTTGTCCATTTATAAGAGAAGCTTTACAATTTAACAGTAATTCCTCTGAACAAATATAAAAAGAACAAATGATAGGAATACCAGAAATGTCTTTATTTCCTACAGATGATTTTACTAAGCTTCTCTAACATCAAATATCTCAATGTATTTTAACAGCTAAGAGATTATTTGATAAAACAACTTGAATCCCCAAGTTGTTGGTAGATTGTTTTTGTGTATTGCTCAGTGTGGCCTTTCTTTTGTATCTATCCTCAAAATAGATAACTCTGTTTACATTGCCTCTGTTTCATATTTTCTAATTTATAAACTTCATATGCAATTGCATTCTTTAGGATTCTTTCAGACATGCGAACACTTTCAGCCGATTGGATGGCTAATACAAGCAATCCTGAAGCTGAGTTGCACTCCTTGCCACATGGAGGTGAAGAAAGTAGAGGAAACTCTTTTTATCCAAGGCCGGTTGCACCAACAGCTGCTCAGGTTCTGTTTTTTACTGAGTGAAGTTACATATTCCTGATGACTCATTAACAAAAATTTTTTGAAAATGCTTGTTAGGAGAATGTTTTGGCATTTTATACCTAAGTGATCACTGATCAGTGCAATTAAATAAAGGATATTGTACTTCCGTTGAATGAGACAATAAGAGTTGTGGTGAAGAGCATTGTACTAACCAAAATCTCATTGCCTAAAAGCGGGGGAAAAAGAGAGGGAGAGAGAGGAATACAAGGCATGAGCATAGAAAGAATATCCATCTTTTCAGTGTTTGTTGTGTTAATACTTTCTAGGCACCCTGCGTCAGATGTTGTCTTTAGGAGGGAGGGAAAATGTTGGCTCTAAACTTCTGGTCGAAATGATGATTATCCATAAAAGAAATTCATGAGAACAGAAAGCTTGTTGGTGATTTAAGTTCTATTATCTTGCATAAAATATACTATTAGGCTAAAGAGCGGGATGTTATAGCTGTCTCATTGGACATATCCACTATACACCCTTCATGTATTATGATAAAAGGGAGGACATGCTTTTCAAACTGACTGTTGTGAGAAAGACTAACAAAATGCCTTGACAAAATTTTCTTGATAACTAGATGCTTAACTTGCTCTAAACATAAAAGTTTGACAATTTTTGGGCAAATGTAGGAGGAAAAAGCTGCATGGACAATCTGCTCCCTTTCTATTTTTATATGGAAATACTCATACAGTTAGCGATTTTTTGAATAATGAAAATTGAAGATATCATGTGTGAATTGATATCCTTCACAAATGAAGTATACTGATTTTGCTCAAGGGCTTGTGACTTCTCTCATATTGGGTAAGGGTGTTAGGTACATGACCCCAAGCAAACCTAGGCACACAATATGTATTTCCAGGTGCAATTTTTATTTTATTATATCATGGAAGTTAATACTTTACTTACTTGAATATTTGATGTTTACATATAAATAGATAGGCTTTGGAAAAGAGTAGTTGAGTAAAGGCTAATACATGGAATAGATATTTCAGAAGATTAGTTTGGCTTTCTGCCAAGGAGATCAACTACTAAAGTTATTTTTCTTATTTAGGCAGTTAATTGAGAAAATATAGAGTGAAGAAGAACCTCCATATAGCTTTTATTGATTTGGATAAAGCATATTATTGGGTCATTAGGGAATTAATTTGAGAGATATGGAAAAAAAGGTTACTAATAGATACATCAATTATTAAGGATATATATGACAGAGCTATAACAAACGTGAGAACAATGAGTAGGGAAATGAATGAATTCCCGATTGCAATAGGTTTTCATCAAGTTTAGCTCTAAGCCCTTATGTCTTTACCTTAGCTATAGATGGTCTCACAACTCTTACCAGAAATTCACAAGGAAGAGTTCCCTTGGTGTATGTTATTTTTAGATGATATAATATTAATAGATTAAACAAGAGAAATTAAATAAATAATGCGATGCTTTGGGAGGAAAAAGTCATGTTAAATAGAGACTAGAAATTGCACCTATTAGGAGGGATGAATTTATTGAAATAGAAGGTTATAAGGGGACTAGGTGAAGGCCATAAAAGATGTAGTTAGAAGTTATTAGGAAAGATATGAAAATCTTTGGAGTCTTGGACTTAACAAGTAAACAACTCAGGATTGGTAAGAATAACAGAAAGTTATAACAAGGACTTAACAAGGCCCAAGGGGCTCTTAGGGCCTAGGCGCAAGGCACAAAAGCAAGGTACATGCTTAAGTGATGCAAGTCGCACATCATTTAAAATTCATAAAAAATTTAGTAGTAACTCAAATTTGTAAGAATAAAATGATGACTTTATTCAAATGTTCAATATAAATTCAGTTCATAATCATCAAGAGTAAAAACCACTTCTAATTTCTCTCATCTAATATTTCATTTTCAAAATCAATAGATCAATTTCTCACTAAAAAAGAATATATGTTAAGGCTTGTTAAAAATAAAAAATCAATGGACTATATTATAAGCACTAAAAAAAAAGCACAAATCAAATGTCTATATTATAAGGCTTCAAATCAATTGTTGCCGACTACAAGGCCAAAACCATGGCCAAAATCTTAGAAGAGAAAAATTTAACATAGGGCCTTTTAAAGCTCCAATTCTCTTCAAAGCAAAATGAAGGTTTCTTATGTTTGAAATATGTTATATTTACATTTTGATCAGTTTGTTGATGGATGTGACATCATCATCATCATCATCAAAGCTTTGAGTAGAAATTGATTTTCTTGCATTCCTATTAGTCACCGACTGCATTTCTATTTTTCGCTTCTTGTGTCATTTAAAGCTAGGAGGTGGTGATCTTTAATTGATCAACTCAGGTAGATGATTTTTTGCTATCTCATTAAAAACCATTTAGGTCATTCCTTCCTTGGTTGCGCTCATGAGAAACAAATAAGAACATGATGGTTTTTTTCCTCTATCCTGTTGGAAACCATAAAAATAGGTTGTTTTTGCTTTGTATCTATGAGAAACTGACAATCGTTGGTTGTCAGTTTCCTACTTTATCCTATTGAAAATCTTAAGAACAAGTTATTTCTGCTTTTGTTGCACCTACAAGAAATAGACAACAACGGGTGGTTGATTTTCTGCTTTGTCTCATAAGAAATTTTAAAAATAAGTTTGGGTAGCTAGCTTGTTTTCTCATATGACCTATGAGACACCAGTGTTTGCAAATTCGAAAATTTTGAGCGAAATTTCGCCGAAAGTTTCAATTTGGCAACCTAGTGAAATGCTTTTGCCTTAGAACAGTGGCTTCTTTTGTCGTTAGGTGAAATTATTGAGAAATTAGGGAAATTTCCCGAAAAGCTCAAAAAAATAGGAATTTCTCATCCGCAGATGATTGTAGACACAGTAGATAAAGTGACACAGATTAAAGAAAAGATTCGTATTGCTCAATCACGCCAAAAGAGCTATGCAAATACCAGGATGCGCGACTTGGAATTTCAAGTGGGAGACAAGATATTCTTGAAGGTGTCTCCTATGAAAGGTGTAGTGTGTTTTGACACTAAAGGCAAGTTGAGCCCAAGATATGTGGGACCTTATGAGATCTTGGAGCGCAATGGTAGAGTGACATTACCACTATCGTTGAGCAGGATACATGATGTGTTCCATGTATCATAATTAAGGAAGTATAAGCCGGATCCATCTCATGTGATGAAACCGGAAGAGATTTAAATTGGAGAAAACTTATAGTATATTGAGAAACCAATTCGGGTGCTAGACAGTAAAGAAAAGTAGCTAAGAAATAAAGTGATTCGCCTTGTGAAGATCCAGTGGAGCAATTACACGGAGGAGGAAGCGACATAGGAACTTGAGGAGATGATGAGAACCAAGTACCCTTATGGAATGAGACCTAAAGTTTCGAGGTTGAAACTTTTTGTATGGGGGATGGACTGTGACACCCCAGAATTTTGAGGTAAGAAAATTTTTCCTAAATAATTATTTTGGAGTAATTATGCACATGAGTTAATTAAATTTGTGAAGAGATTTATTTATGCACTTTAATGTATCTATGAGAGGGATGAATAAATGACATATTGATCATATTTATTTTGAAAGGATCATTGCAAAAAGACCACTCGTGTATGTCATGAAAATACATTGCTGGAGCACTAAGTAGAAAACATGTTAAAATGCTCCATCACCCCCATTCATTCATCTCTCTCTCTCTCAAACGCCCAGCCCATTGCAGCAACCCCCCCATTCACGCCCTCCTTTTCACCCTATTTCAGCAAGAAAAGATCCCATTTATGCATGCAAGCATCATCCACAAATCATGGTGCTAAAAATCCATTCGGTTGGACGGTAGGAAGGAAAAAATCTGGATTTTTCATCAAGAAGCCCCCTCACTGCAAATGGTGAAAAAAGCTTGAGAATTAGAGTTGGATCTTCGTCCTTGTGGTGAAAGCAACATGAAAAATCGGTGGTAAGTGATCTCCCCAAACTGATTTTCAAATTTTCATTTTAGTAGGGTTTTTTGTGGAATTCGTAGGGGTCTGTTTTGTGGATTTTGGATGACTTATTTTCGGATTTTATAGGGGAACAATCATAATGTTCATTTGCAACAATATTATGGTGTTTATGCCTAGAAAATTTCATATATACACGTTTCTGCATATTGAGTTGGGTATTTCGTGAATAATAGAGTTGGACGAAAATTTAATGAATTTTTGGGACATAATGATTCATTCACAAGGCTGTTTTGATGTTAATCATGTTGAACTTTGGTTGTATGTTAATCAAGTTTTGATGAAATTATTCTATTAGAAGCAAAGTGTGTTTGAATGATTCCATTACAGCCCCTAATTGGCCATTAATTAGGCACTAAAATAAAATATTAGATGCACTTAATGAATTTTTAAAGGGAGATTAAATTTGGCCAACAATATGGAAGACATTAGAGCGAAAATTCTGCACTTGAAATACATGTAGAAAGAACTCCGATAATTGGACAGCTATATGGGCAGATTATGGTATGTAAAAATAATGATTATTTGACTTGAAATGGTGAATGAAATGGGGGAGAAAACAGTTAGGTTTATGCCCTTGAAATCATGTTAACTTTCATGTTGAAATGATGCTTAAGGACTCTCTATATGATAACTTGAATGGACTACAAGTCTGAAATTTTTACCATTGTAAGCCCTGTTAATAACGACTTGATAAGGGTTGTTTTTTGTTTACTAAGCTTACTAAAATTGGAAATGATTAAAATGATTTTTGGGATGATCATTGACCTTAAGTAGGGTGTTCTAATGAAGGAAGCACTAAAATTGTGATTTGAGCGAAAATGCCCTAAATTGGGCCTTATGGAATCCTAATTTGAAATGGATGATAATTTCCACTAGAACAAGTGTTTGGAATGTGTAATTGAGTAATGAGATAAGAATATACCCTAATGAGATGATTAGGTGAATTTCACCTGGTTTATGAAATTGAGTTAGATCTCCCATTTAGACGTATGTAAATTTCATTTGTGGTACATCTTACATGCGTAGGATTCATTAGGCATTGACTTGGGAGCCAAGTAGTTGAGTTGGAGGTTGAGGATTGTGTAGTTGTTCTCCTCTATTCAGGCAAGTAAGTTTCTTTCCGTTATACATGTGTGAATGTGTAGATTGATGAAGATAGTGAATATCCTATGATTTTGCATGTGGTCACTGTGTTTTGAATGTTATTTATTATATCGCATCATGATTTGAATGATGAAATTATCAGTGATTGCATTATCAATATTATCGACAATATTATCGTCGATAATATCGTTTTAGGCACTAACCGATAAAAAATCATGTTGAAAATTGATATTACCATCGTTTTACCGTGATTATCGATAATATCGTTGATATTATCGATAATATTGACATTTTATCGATAAAATCTCAAATTTATCAATATTTTAGGTAAAATAGGGACGTGCGGGAGGGGGCATTTTCGATCGTTGTGAGGTGCAAAAACCCCCTCTGAACCATTTTTTTCTCTTTCTTTCCCCCATTTTTACATTCTACTACCAAAAATGAAAGATCCATTATCGATTTTGTGGGAGAAAAACTTCATTTTCAAGATCAATATCTCATTTTTCAAATCAGATGTCCGGACATTATGTAGATATGAAAATGCATTTTTTCAGTTTTTTATATTTATTTTGTTCAAAATCATGTGATTCATACTTGTATTGCATTAAAGTATTGATTTAAATAGATTTGCGCAACCAAATCCGTCAAATTTGGACAGATTAGGGATGAACACACGATTCGGTGAAAATCCCTAAATCATTTGATTTATCCCAAATTAATCATTGTTTATGAGTGGAAACCCAAATTAAACATAAGATTTGTTAAAAAACACAGATTTTCAGCAAAAGAATATTATTATTATTATTATTGTAAAATTATGAATTTTGGGGGTAAACCCTAAAACTATATTTCCTTAAAAAATTAGTGTTTGTGTTATGATAAATGCAATTTAGTTAGCTGTTTTAAGTAATGTTTTATATAGAAATAGATTTTTTATTTTTTAATTTAATATTAATTATAAATATTGTTTTAAAATTGTGACAAGTAAAATTATTTCCTAAAATTTGTAAATATGTTTTTCTTGATTGGTTTTGAATGTCTAGAGTCCTTTTTAGATATTGTTGGATACATACATTGTGAAGATTTGTATGTTTAAGAGTGTTTAAGTCTTAAAAATGTTGATGTTGTATAGATGAGAAAGAAAAAAATTAATTTGTTTTAATTTGATATATTTCAAGTTGAAATGTGAAGATGTCAACAGACAAGAGTTAGTGTAATTGTTTTAATGTTCAAAACACTTACCATGTATTATTATTCTTTTTGTGTGTGTGACTTAGTATGAGAGATATAATATTTAATATAATATTTTTTCTTGCTAAAATTTACTCTCCTTCTGTTAGCTTATATGTATTTCTCATATGCACATTCATTATTCATGTAATGATGACTTTTTAAATCCAATTTTTTGCCCAAATTATGTGTTTATATCTATTATAATTTATTACAATGTTTCATTGAAAATCTGTCAAATGTTTTCTATTTTTCTAATTTTTTTCCATTTTATCGATAAAGCTTCCTAAAAAACGATAATATCTCCGATAAAGACGAAAAAAAAATTTTCCGAGCCATCGATAAATAGGTATTTATCGATAATACGAACACTGGAAATTATACATTTCCATGTATGTACTTTGCAACTTAGATTTGGCTATATGTTACAACGGAAATGCTCTTGAAATTGCATTGCCTAGAATTTCGTTATGAGTCATGAGTCAAAGGGGTGTGATTGATTTATGTGGTATATGATGGTATCTTGATGCCAGTGTGGTGTAAATGTAACTTGGTGATTTGTGACTTTCATGCAATATGGTTATGCCTGGGAAGCATGGTGGATGATACCTGCGTGGGGTGTTATTGTGCCTTGGTGACCTTGATATGGTGTAACACCAATGGTGTTTGGATATGCCTTGGTGACATGGACATGACGTGGCACCTGTGAGATGTGGAGATGCCTTGGTGGCATGTATGTGGCACCCATGGGGTGTGGTATACCTTGGCTGCATGGTTTTGGCACCTGTGAGGTATGAATATGTCTATATGCTAGGGTACATGATATTTGAGTTGCGATGATTCATAGCTTGTGAGTAGGATACACTTGATCTCCTCAGTAGATGTGGATGGTGAACCTGTGATCCTTGTGGAGCAATGAGGGGGTGCCTTGGAAGGTAGTGGGAGAACTGTTGTGGCCCTAGCAAGCTTTGTAACTAGGGGTACAGGGAGAGACCAATTGTACATCGAAGGGGGGAGACAGTTCTGTCCCTGTCCCTAGTGGGTCTTGATGATGAGTATGTCTTTATAATGATATTCTGATGATGAAAATGTTTAGATGAGAACGACTTGATGATGATGTCTTTATAGGAATCCTGGTGATCTATGTTTAGTTATGGGAACATGTTGCATTGTCATGGAATTTAGCACGTCATGGATTTACACATGTTTTGGTGTTCATGATCGGGAATAGACTGAGACCTTCATGATGATTCGATAGATTTGGGGTTAGAATTCCATATTTAAATGTCATACCTAATGTATATGAATTTTGTAATTTTGAAAGGATTCAAATTATGATGTGTGTATTGAGTTATGTATAAGATAATTATATTGGCGTGTCATAGTGGTGGGATGTATGTGCATGGAAATCCCAGACGTGCGGGGATGGATTTTCTTGCAGGTCTAGTTATGTCATTTGCTATTGCATTGCGGCTTTTGATTCTGGGCATTGTGTGGGTGTGTAATGTTGATTATGTTAGTGATGTATCAATGAGTGGGGTATGGTATTATGTGGAGAATGTTGTACAGGTATAAAACCCTTATATTTTAGGGGAGATTTTGCCGGATTTTTGGTAGAATCCTTCTCTGAAATATAATTATGTAGCGCCCTAAGACGACTTAACTAACTTGTGAGGCACTTGCAAGTGCAAGATGGTCTTTGTAGTTTAACTAGTGAGAAACCATAAAGTCGGGTTGCACTGAGTCCAAGACTCGGCAATCAGGCAAGGCTTATTATGGTGTAATGGTAATGGTAATTGCAATCTCAATTAACCTATGAGATGCCTAGCAAGAGCGAAATAGTTTCAGATGTTTAACATGCAAGAAACCATAGAGTTGGGTGACATTGAACCATGGACTTGGCAATTAGGCAAGGCTTAGGTGGCATGATGATAGTAGAATTGATGTGATGTTAGCATTTTCAGTCATTCCATGAGAAGCTTCATATTAACGAATGATTTCTGCTTTCTATCTTGCGAGACATCGTAGAGCTAAGGTTGATTTATGTGTTTAAGCTTATAAAGAAGACACAAGCTGTTCAAGGCCGCAAAAATTTGAGCTAAGAGACCTAAGGACCTTTAAACTGTTTTTTGGGTTCCCACTCTCCTTGGGGCTTACTTTTTGTAAGTTCTCCATATGTATCCCTCTATTTCAAGTGGTCTAGAGGGTTGTTTATACTTTATAGGCTTAGGAGGTAACAAGGTAGTTTGGATAAGCTTAGGTGGACAAATGGACCATGTGAGCAAGATGACATGAGGTTAAACATTTCTGAAAATTTACCCTATGTTAGGTAGGTCTGTGAGGGTTTACCCCTTCAATCTTCAACAACCCTTATATTTTGTTGTCTCAGTTTTTTTATTACCTCAACCACTAATGTTGGTATTTGAGCTTGGGAAGTTTTCACTTAAGTTGCTATTTTGGTTTCAAAGGATTCAAACCTTCTTCTTGCTTCTAGATATGACATGTAACTTAGAAGCAATTTTAGCCTTTGTTACAATGAATTTTCTTTAAGAAAATTGTGTTGAGTCTAGGTGTATGGTTTTGATGACAACAAAACTTCTCTAAGACTTAAACTAAGCTAATGAAGTTTTGCTAAGATTTAGAAGTAATACATATAAAAGAATTCATCTTGCAACATATATATATATGTGTGTGTGTGTGTGTGTATGTGTGACTTAAAATGTAAAGTGAAATAGTTGAAGGATGATTGAGCTACATTGAGTATAATAGTTGCAATGATATTAAGATTCTAAATGTATGAAGAGTGGAGGGATGTTTGTAACATGTGTAAAATTAAGTCATTGATTGCAGAAAACTAAAAGAATAGATAAAACATGAACTTACATAAGTTATCAACTTGAGTTCAATGTAAATACTTTGTATGGTTTTCTAAATCATTTGAAAAAGGGAGAAATTGTAATGATCCAATTTGCGTTAAACTTAGTTTATTTTGATTTGGGACAAATATGTATGAAATGAACTAATGAGCTTAAGGGTTAAATTAATACATAGCTACAGTGAATGCTATGATAGTTGCTGCAGTGTCAAAGGAGCTATAGTAACAAGGGATGATCACTGTTCATATCGTCTGCAAAAACAGGAGGCACTTGCGATCCTCTAACGAGTGCAGAAAACTTCAGCTACAATAATTGCTATAGTGCCGGTGCTACAGTATTTTTGTTATAGTAACAAGGGGTGGTTACTGTTCATACCGCCAATAGAAACGGGTGGCACTTGCGGTGCTCCAACAACGATGCAAAGCAACCGATTTCCCAAGCACCTACGATATCACCTGCAACTTTTGCTACAATGCTACAGTGCTTGTTACAGTAACATGAAGGTTTATTGTTCATACCGCCTACCAAAATCGGAGGTGTTTGCCATACTGCCTGCTACTTCAACGGTCGAAAATAGTGCCATTGAAACGCCTTGAAATCTTCCCCCATTGCCTTCAACGACTAGAAATGGATGAATAACTATAAATTGATCATAATTTGCATATTAAAGAGAATGATTCAAGAGATATTAAGAAAGATGAAAAAGATCCATTGAGCTTTAACCTTCTAAATCATTTGCAACTCAAGCCAAAGCTTCAACCTTCTTCAGATCTTACTTTAGGCTTTCTTCAACAATAAAAAGGGTAGATCATTTGCGCAAAATGAGCTTCAAAGCTTATCAAGTCTTCAATTGTGCTTTTCAAAGAAACACTATCAAGTGTAATTTCTTTCTTATTTTCATTTCTGTTTTTCCCTTGAGTTGGTATAAGAGAGCAATCTCAAGAAGAACAAGTGTGATTGTTGGAACGTGTCTTACAATCAACTTATTGATTTGTATATGCCTTCTAGAGTTGGAATCTAGAGGAATGCAGTGACACTAGTTTATGCCCCTTGAGCTGGAATCAAGAAGACTGCAAGAGGCACTAGTTTATGCCCCATAGAGCTGGAATTTAGAAGAGTGCGGTGACAGTAATTTGTATTACATTAGTGAGATAATGGAATCCAAGACATAAGGGGTGTGTGCTTGGAAGAGTGGAGTAGGGATATTTGCCCGGCCCCAAACCACTATATGTTGTGTGTGTTACTTGGGATTGATTTATTTGCCTACGCTTTATAGTTTATTATATACATTCATTAGCAAATCATTTGAAACAGAGGGAATTTAAATTAACCAAGGTTCAAGCAAGAAAGTTTTTATAAACCCAATTCACCCTTCCCCTTTTGGCTTAAGCCTTGTCATAGGGACCAACAAATTGCTCTCTAAAATTGTTGAAAAATTAAGATTTGTTTGTAATTTTTTAGAAAATTCAATGTTGTTTTGCATTTTGGAAACTTGGCTAAAAGTG
This sequence comes from Pouteria campechiana, assembly GCA_036873735.1. Taxonomy (NCBI): domain Eukaryota; kingdom Viridiplantae; phylum Streptophyta; class Magnoliopsida; order Ericales; family Sapotaceae; genus Pouteria; species Pouteria campechiana. The sequence goes on along the minus strand of JAYJMB010006144.1, from coordinate 40,531 downwards.
CATTTTTTAGAAAATAGCAGGCTTGTTCTTCAAATTTTTAAAGCAATTTTCCAAAATTTGAAACTTAGGCCTTTTTGTGAATCTTATAAGTCGGAGGTAGTTTGAAAATTTAGAGAGGAGAAACTATTCTAAAAAAACATCAAAATGGATCATAATGTAGTTTTAAAACTCAAGATGTGTTTCTAATTTCAAATCAAACGTTTTTTTTTTTTTTTTCAGTTTAAAAAAAAAGGGGAAGGGTTAAGACTTAAAAAGATGAGTGTGATCCATTTGACACTTTTTTAGAAACGTCTCTCTTCTCTAAATTTTCACAACTACCTCTAATTTATGATGAAGATGAGAGTGATGATCGCTTCTTCCAATGGTGGTTCTCTTTTTCATCTTCCATGGCAATATGATGAGTTCCTAGCATGGCGCCAATTTCTCTTTCTCAATGGTGGGTGATTAATTCTTGGGACCATCAAATCTGATCAATGACAATGGGGTTAACTTATGATGGGCATCAATGGTGGAAATAGATAGCAAAAGATAATGCAGTGTTCTCCTTTCTCTTTGTCTTAGTGTTTTCATGGGTTTAGGAAACCCTAGATTTGTGTAGGCAGTGATACTAAGTGACCTAGAAGCATGAAGTGGTGGAGTATTTCAATCTATTGAAGAAGATTGGCATGATGAAGATGATTAGCCGTGTTTGCTAGGTCAGGGTTGTTCGAATGATTTGTTGGAATAGATAAGCAGCAACACTTGCTCATGTATGATGCTTTTAGAGATGATTACGGTGATCAATGTTTGCGACAAAGTTTGCCTATGGCCAATAATGGTGTAGGCTATGCGAATAGTAGTAGTCATGATTGGTACAAGTGATAATGTTAGTGATGGCGAGATGTGGCATAGATTGATACCAAATCTTGGTTGAAATCTTTGCTTTGGCTCTAATTTAGGTTCCGGCTTCAGATCTAATTCTAATTAGATGTAGAACAAAATGCTTTGATACCAAATTGATGTAGAACTAGAATAAGAAGAATTTAGAAGAAAGAGAAAGGATCATCATCTTAAGGAGAAGATGAGAAGAATTTAGTAGAAAGAATAGAAGGGAAGAACATGAGAAGAATAAGGAAGAAGAAGAGAAATGTAGAAATGAAACTTTTGAATAACAAATCAATTAAATTGAGCTAGATCCCCAAAAAAAGAGATGAATTTAATGGAAAAGATTAGAAGAAGGGGAGAACTTGAAAAGAATAGGGAAGATAGAGAAATATAGAAATAAAATTTTTTAATAACCAATCCATTGAACTAAGCTATTAAACCCTAAACATGCTATTATATTTCTAGAAATCGATACCTCTTAAAATGTTCATAAAATCTAAAATAATGATTGTGTAAAATTTCATAACATTTCAATGGTTGAGTAAATGGATCTAAGTAAACTTTGAATTTTACACACATTTTTTACACTTTTTAAAATGATGTAGCCTTAACATGATTCTAATCAAAATTATTTTTATTTTCTTAGTTAAATACATTATCCTAAATACTATAATAGGATTAGATTTTATAAAATCATTAAGATGGGACCCAAATGGAGAGGTGACATTAACTTACTAAGTGTTGAATTGGTAGTACCACTTTATTTGAGCCCCATCTTGATGATTGTATAAAATCATACCCAATAATTAATCTTATTATAATCTATTTAGCTAAGAACTCAAAGATCATCTTAATTAAAGGCTCATGTTAATAAAAAATTAAAATAAATTTGAGAGTGAATCTCAACTCAAAATTGTTTTATCATTAGAGGGGCCTACATATTTTTAATTGAACATTCAATCCTTGTTCATTACATTTATAATAATGATTGTATAAGATTTTATAAAATTCCAATGCATGAGTAATTGGATACAAGTGAATTTCAATACGTTTTTCAAAGATTTGGCTTACACAAGACTCTCGGTGAAATTATTTTTAGTATCTTAGTTAAATAGATAATGTTAAATATGATTGTTGGATTGGATTTCATCTAATTATCAATATGGGGCCCAAATGATGTGGTACTACTAACTAGCTTCAATGCTGTATATACTATTGAAGTATTCTCCTATAGATATGAATGTATATGTATGTATATATATATGAATCTCTAGCCTGGGGCATAGTGAGGTGCATGTGTTGGCTAAAATGGTTGTGTGGATGTTATGCTCAGCTTCTGCTTCATTGACGCAAATGATGTGATGTCTTATAAAGTTGATTACAAAACTAATGCTCTTTTCTTGAAAAATTGTATGCTAATCCATAGATGTATAAACGACGTTTCTTTGCCTTGAGAGCTTGTTGAATTGTTTTAAGGATTGAGCTTATTGGTGAAGAAATGATTTTATTATTTTGATTGCACCTTAAAATTGTTTGTTTGGATGGTTGGAAGTGTTGAGGGAAATTGAAATAGAGATGTAGTTGATGTCATCATGATAGAGAATGATGCTAGCATTAGGTGAATAAAGACAAAATAAATAAGGGGTAGTGATGGTAATGATGAGGAAAAGGTTGAGTTTTTATGATAGTTGGAGTAAGTAGATGTTACATTTGTTTATTATTTATATGGAGAATTCATTTCCTTCCCCATTTCTGCCTCACCCAAAGGCTTGTAGCCAGTGGAGGCTTCTATGTTTGTGAATATTAGTCTTGTGCACTGTTGTAGATGGACTATAGGTACATCAAGATAATAAATTTGGAAGTAATTCTTATGCCAGTTGCTTTACTTCTTTTGCAGGTGCATTGCCTGCAATTCTTGATCTATGAGTTAGTTTCTGGTGGTAATTTAAGGAAACCAGGAGGGCTGTTTGGAAATAGTAATTCGGAGATTTCCGTAAATGATCTCAAGCTGTTGGAAACATTCTTTTACAAACTCAGTTTTTTCCTGCACATCCTAGATTACACAGGTTTTGCCCTGCCAAATCTGCTTGGTTTTATTGTTAACTGATAATTTTGAAGCTAAAGATATATGTACATTGACCCAAAGGAAGTTTTAGTAAATTTGTAAAAAAAAAGAAAAATCCTTCTCAGTTTTACTTCCAACTGATTGGGTCTCTCCTGTCTCTGTCTTGTTTAATGTTGAAAAAGACAAAAGAAAAATAAAAGCAAGTTTTCTTGTCTACTTGACTAAGAACATATTTCCTAGACTAACTGAATTTGGTTTTTGTGGTGGCTGCAGTGACAATTGGGACACTAACAGATCTTGGTTTCATCTGGTTTAGAGAATTTTATTTGGAGTCTTCTCGTGTTATACAGGTAGTGGAACTTAATATTCATTTTGGAGGTCAACTATTTTTTCTAGCTTTTGAATGCGTGTTTGTTCAAAAGCATCTCTTTTTATTCTTTTTGCCATTGAAAGAACTTGTTATATCGAGTTACCTATTTAATTGATAGGATGCCATGCTCGTCTCTGTCATTAATGTGTCTAATAATTTCTTTATCTTATTTTTGATATGACAGAAAGTTGTTCAGTGCTCTAAAATTTCATCATTATTAATTTCTCAAAATTTCTACCCTGTTCCCCTTCTACCTCATGGAGGATATAACATGTATGTTTATCTTGAGCAGTTTCCGATAGAATGTTCTCCTCCCTGGATGCTGGTGGATCACATAATTGAGTCCCAAGATGGTGGTCTTCTTGAAAGCATTTTGATGCCGTTTGATGTCTATAATGACTCTGCACAGCATGCACTTGTTGTACTAAAGCAACGCTTTTTATATGATGAAATTGAAGCAGAGGTAATAGATCATTTCTTGCAGAAAGATTCTAAAGTTGTGAGTCCCGTTTTTTTTTGTTTCTGTCTTAAAAGTTTTTTGTTTGCTCTTAATGTAGACTGAGTTAGAATTTCCTTCTACAGTGTACAGTTTCTCTTTGTCATGGAATGTGTTGCCAAAACCGATATGAGTTTTTCAGTTGATGTGGAGGGACAGCATATACTAAAAAATTGATGGGACTAAGGAACATAAGCAGAGATTTAAGTATGTGTATTTTTCTGACTTCTTTCCACAAGTCATGAGCAAAGTCGTAACCTGACCTCAACAATGTTTCGATGTGGATGATGTGATTCTTTGGCCCTTTCATCTGTCTGTCCCCACATGTACAAATCATTCACAGTGCATTGTTGATTTTATCTTTTGTTCTTCTTCCTCCATGTTTCTGTGCCTCTGCATGTATAAATTATGCTCAGGATGCTCGTTTGATCTTATTCCTTCCAGTCAGTGAATATATTTTTCTCCAGTTATTATTTTTTTGTATTGATAGATCTTTGTTCCAGTTGGCTTGTTTCAAGCTAAGCAAGAATATATTTACATGATACAAAAGCTTGTTTTTGTCTATGATTTCTTCTCAAGTTTCTTCTTCCTTTTCTTCATTCCAGTTAGTGATTTTTTTTGTGCGATTTTTTTCTCAAGCTTGTTCTTCCGTTTATTCTTTCTAGTTGGTAAATATAGTTTTTTGTGTATGATTTTTTCTCTAGGTAGATCTTTGTTTTGATCAGCTTGTTTTCAAGCTAAGTGAGAGTATATTTACATACTACAAAAGTCGGGCAGCCAGGTATGCATCTCTCTCTTCAGGTATTTCAGTAAGCATTCTATCACAGTACTTACCTGTGGCACCACAACAGTGAGCTACTGGATCCATCTTTCCTCTTTGCTTTGGACAATGGTGACAAATATGCTATTCAACCTGTGCGTTTTAATGCAATATTCAAGATGAGGAGAGTAAAGGTGGGTTCTCTCTCTCTCTCTCTCCATCCTTATCCCACAAATTCTATAGTCTCCATCTCTTATTCCATTCTAATGGTCCATCTGCATGAAGCATAGAAGTTTAGCTTCAGATAAGTTTTAAGGCCCTCATTACTTGTACAATTCGATGCATAATGGCCTAGCTTGTTTCTGATGTGTAGTTGTTGGGACGTACAATTGACTTGAGGAACCTAATTGGTCAAAGAATGAACAAAGTGTTCAGGGAGAATATTGATTTTCTGTTTGACCGTTTTGAGTCACAAGATATATGTGCTGTTGTGGTAAGTGATTGCTGACCCTTGCTGTTAGTACAAGTTTGTAATGCTCATTGTTTGAGTATGATTGCATCATGTGCCAGGAATTACACCAACTATTGGAAATCTTAAGTCTCGCCCATCAATTACTATCAGAACATCTCTCATTGGATTCTTTTACTCTTATGCTGAATGAGATGCAAGAGAACATATCTCTGATTTCATATTCTAGTCGGCTGTCTTCTCAGGTTTGTAAACTGTTTTGCTTTTATTTCTATTGTTATTCTTTTGCTGCTATTCAATTCTTGGAATCTCTCTGTCTTGCATTCCATGAGTCATTTTATCAATTGATTATGTGTCAGTGCTGATGTTGCATCATCATTGCATCTCAAAATAATGAAGACTGCAATGCTGCTACCCTTCAAGAGGTCAAAGAAGACTGCTAAACTGTTAAACTTAAAAGGGATCAAGAGAGGCTTAACTTTTAAGTATTAGATGCATCATTGCCAAGAAAAAAAAAAGAAGCATGCGTCTAATTCCATTCATCTTTGGAGGTGAGCAAAAACATGCATTGTGATCAAGGTGAAAGAAAAAGTATATATCTAATGCCATTCGTGCATGGGAAGGAGTATCAGGACTAGGAAGGTCAAGGACACACATTTACATGGTAAATGTTTCATCTTCAAGAAAAAATTGGACGATGAATCTGACACAACATTCTAGGTGATAGTAATAAAATGCATCTTCATCAAGGAGAAAAAAACTAAAAAGTAGTATGTGCCAATCCCTTATATGCTTTTATATGCTTGGGGACGGTGTCATGAGGAAGATCTGTGACACCAGCTAGTTGGGTGAGACCTAGCATTGCTTATTGAGACATCTGCAGATATTGATGCCCTTTTATCTGCTAGCTTGACATCCATAGAAAAACAAGTTAGCAATGCAACTACCTATGTTTCTTGTATCAGGCCTATGGGCTGGTCTAGGCTTTGTCTGGAATCTGGATATCACATTATTCACTTGAAAGCTTATATTGCAGCTCATCTGTAAGTGTTGAACAGGCTGACCTAGTGATTGCTTTCTGCTATGACAAGCTTGTCTGAGCAGCGACAACACATACATAGAGAGGGAATCTCGCTTTCCTTATGGTGCCAATTTCCTGATGTCATTTGACAGTACACAGGAGCACACGTGTTGGTCCTTATATTCAAACTAGTTTACAATAGGCCTTTTAAGTTATAAGGCACGCACATATCGAGACACAAAAGGGAGAAGAAGAAGAAGAAGAAGATGAAGGGAAACTTCTAGCTTTTCTTAGGCTCTCCTTTTTCGTATTATAAATATACTGCAATTATCATTTTATGACTAATATCTTCATTAAATCAACCAGCATGTGGCCCCTTTTTGAGACTCCATTATATGATATCAATGTAAAGGTTTTTGTTTGATAGAGAATGAAGTACGACTTATGGATTTGGATTATAACAATGGTGGATGGACAAATTTTCATTGTATTGAATTTCTTTTGGCTTTTTGCCAATTAATCAATGGCTTGGCCTTTCAGATTTGGACAGAGATGCAGAATGACTTCTTGCCAAACTTTATTCTTTGCAATACCACTCAGAGGTTTATTCGCTCTTCTAAAGTTTCTCGTCACCCTATACAGAAGCCAACTGTTCCTTTTGCCAAGCCTAGCTTTTATTGTGGCTCTCAGGTAAATACTTAATCAACAATTTATTTTACTGAATTGCTGAAAGAATATGTTAAAAAAAAAAAGCTTGTTTTAAAATTTTTTATGTAAATTTTCCATCATGCTTTTAAGAAGCCTAGTTTCCCTATACCATTTGCATTACTTTGTTGATGTTTTAGTGAGTTTATAATATAGGAATACAAATATGTTTCTGATGTAGCACATGATGAGATTAATGCACATATAACGGGTTATTTATTTCTACAGTTGTTTAATTTTAGATTTTGGATATCTAACTGTTAATTTGAGATTCTTTGTATGCATCAAGTGATTATCACATATATCAACTAGATGGATGGTTTAAATTAGTATTTTCTTTGTTTTATTTATGGTTTTTATTCATATGCAATTAAATAAGTGTTTTATTTCGCATAAGGATTTTCTATAAATCATGGTAGCATTTATTAGGGTTTACACAATTTATTCATGAATTGATGGTTAAGTTTCTTATCTCATCTTCTACTCTTTTCCCTATATTCATCTATTTTTTTCTAATCCTTTCTTTCATTGTTCGTCTATTGAGAGGGTCTACCCTTTTCTTCTAAAATCTTCCCCTTCTATCGTATCAAAGCTTTCCCGTGCTTTATTAATTTGGTATCAAAGACGAAGTCTGGTTCAGATTTTTCACAGAAAAATTCATTTTTTGATTGTGTTAAAAAAAATATAATTTTTCCATTTTAGCCGTCAATGTTCTATTCTTCACACCATCTCTGCCATGATCATCATCTACAATAGATCTGATCTTCATTGGCAATGAAGAAAATTCCGACAACACACATCGGCAAAAAGTTTCTATCAAGGGTTTCCCTCTCTAGATTGGCTTCCACAAGGCTAAAACCCACCATCAATTGAAGCCGCTCGGCCCCAACGCCCTTGATCAACTGCTTGACTTGCACTCCTGTCTCTCTCTCTCTCTCTCTGTCTCTCTCTCTCTCTCTCTCTCTCTCTCTCTCTCTCTCTCTCTCTTTCTCTGTGTTCACTACAATTTATTTCAGATTCTGTATAATCGTTCGATTCCAACTCTGTATGACTTGTTTGGAAGCTATGATTGATATTCTTCTTTATTTCAGGAAACTCAATCAGCTTAGAATTTAGTGTTCAACGATCACACTGATTCTGCCCTCACTGCAACCTCATCAAAGATCCTTTCAGCTGGTTGAGAACCCACCTAACGACCATAGGGGGGGAATAAGACCTCCATTTCATTGTCTTTGCTGGCCACGTGCTTAACCTATAACAACTCTAATGTTATCATTAATTTTGCTTTGACAAACTGTTAATTTCATGGGCCTTAGCTGTTTTTGGGAGGGTTGAAAACCATCACTGATTAGAGGCGTTGCATGAACATAATCTCCATTTGTTTCATCTCTTGGTTATAGTAATTGCATTCTGCTTCATATGATTCTCTGGGGTTGATTTTCCCAAATGATATTAAAAAGCTTCATCTTACCCTTCTCACTATTTTCTGGCAACATATTCGACCTGAAAGCATTAATTAGAAGCTAGAATAGATAAAATCCCAAACTCTTTCCTACACACTACGCACAAAAATCCTAACAAATATTACAAGACCTGCACATGAAATCCCGACAAATATTTTTAAAAACTAGAATAGATAACTGCATATCAATAATATAGAAACTTAAAAAGCACCATAACTAATAATTATTACCAACTTTTATTATTTATTTATTAATTATTAAAAATTATCTTCTTCCCTCAATTTCAATTAGCAGGCACTTAAGTGTCCTATAGTATTGATATAGGTATTTTAAGTTTACTTGAATAATTAATTTTCCCTGATTAAATCTTAATTAAAATATTAACTCTACCAATTATCCTCAAAACGGGGGAAATTTTGATTTAGGGCTCTTCCCTAAATCATCCTTAAAATTTTAAAACCCTAGTTAAAAACAAGTTAACTTCCAAATCTAGGTGAAATCAAATGAATCGAGAAAAATCCTCAAATTGGGTTTTCTTCATCAAATATGAAAATAGTCCAAAATTAGCACTCAAATCCTTGAAAAACATTTTATAAACAGCTACAATACACCCTAAAACATTGATTTCAAAATATTTTAGGACCAAAAAACAAGTTTTATATGGATTAAATCTTATTTTTGTATCCAGTTGCCAATTGGACATCCAAACAGAAAATCAAGATTTTAATCTTCAAAATCATGATCTTCTTCCACAAATCACTAAATTTGTATAGAAAAATATAGCGCCCTCCTATTCCCCAACTACCTACAAAATTGTACTTTTTAACAAAAATATCAAGATACTAAAAAGTGTCTTGATAAAATGATTATAAATTTGTTAAATCTCATATATTATCGGTAAAATGAGATTTTGTCACTAATCTTGTGAGAATTTATTAGTAAATTGGGAAAGCTATGAAAACTCTTTTCCCATATTATTTTTTTATTGGTCAGGCCTTAAAATGATTTTATTAGCAATAAAATCACTGATTTCGCTTCAACTGATCCAAACACACCCAAATGATCAAATTAACTGAATTGTTGAATTCACATCCTTTAGGTTATTTGTGTTTCCTCTGTCACTAACCTGTAGGTAGACATATGACTGGATTTATTTATGTATTTTTTGACTTTATTCTGAGAAGGTCTCCTTGTTGTAGGAACTGAATGTGGCATATCAAAGTTTTGCAAGGCTACATAGTGGATTCTTTGGAATACCTCACATGTTTGCCATCATCAAACTTCTTGGGTCTAGATCAATGCCTTGGCTTATTCGAGCTCTATTGGATCATATATCGACAAAAGTAAGTCATATAAATGATTTGAAAACTAGACAGGACTAGCTGGTTTGAGCAATTTTGCCAAAACTGATCACGAGCCAGTTTGGTCTGGATGTTGATGGTTTATCTTTGTCATATAATTTGTATGCTGATTTTTCGTATATTTGGTATGTTTAGCATAAGTGAAAAAGCCTTTGACATTTGGGTGTTGATCAGGAGTTCGAATCCCATCAAATATATTTTGTCAAATTTTGGTATTTAATATTAAATATCCTGTTTTAAAGTTCAAACGGCTGGTTGAATGGTCCATTGTTCGGTTCACTTTTTTTTTAAAAAGAAAAAAAAAACCACTACTACGGTACTACCTAAAAGATGGCACTTTGAATAAGCAGCAGTTCCAAGTTTATGCTAGCTATTTCATTTTGGCCATGAATTAGCTTCTTGATTTTGTTTAGCAAATAATTTTATCCTATTTTCTTGTGACTGATGTGGTTTTTTGTTGCTTTTTTGCATTTTTCTTAAACAAATAATTTCTCTGTATGAATCCTCTAGAGCTTTGTTTGGGCCATATATTGTTTAATCTTCCATGAATATTTATTTTCCTCTGCTCATATTTTTCAATTTTAAATTTTATATAGAAATCTAGAGATATCCGATGGCATGTATTATCCGCAAAATAAACAAAATATACACTGCTAAAGGGTAGATCACAAGGGCAAATAATAAGAGGAAACTTTTGGGTAATTGATGCTTCAATTTTAGCATGCTATGGTAAGACTTAACTTTCTGTGGAATGTCAAGGATGATATGCATTCTTAGTCTGCAGAATGTCGATGATGATGAGCATTCTTAGTCTGCAGAATGTCGATGACGATGAGCATTCTTAGTCTGCAGAATGTCAAAGATGATATGCAGTAACAAATTGCATATGTTTATCAGCCCTTTGTATGTTGATTATCTGGGGTATCAGGAGACTACCATGCCACATGGCTGGCACCGACTTGATCTGGTTCTGACCAGCATTTGCATTTTGTCAATATTGTCAATGATAAAATCATCAATATTATCATTTCAGGGCCTGGCTAATGCAATAATATCAAGGAAAATGATATTACATTTTTTTTCTAGTTTATTGAATATCCATGGTAAAATTAATAATATCATGGGTTATTCAATTTATAGCGAGATATTATCGTTTTTATCATCATACTTAAAACAAAAAAGTCGATTTGGAAGCGCATCCTACTCTTTCAAAACCCAATTTCGATTTTCGAATCCACTGTTGCCACATAGAGGAGGTAGATTTGAAAGTTCCATTTATAATTTGAAGTGAAAAACTCTCTTTTTCATTATCAAAAAGGAGATTTTGGAGTTGGATGTTTGGATACTGCAAGGGTAAAAAATTCATTTTTTTTTCGGTTTTAGAAATCATTTGTTTACAACATATAGTGCATTATTACAATAGGTTTAGGGATTTTTGTTGGTTTTGAGTAAGAACCTGGGATTTGGGAAAAATTCCCAAGTCATGTGATTCAATTCAAATCAGTTAAAAATGATGTTTGATAATAGCATTATGATCATAGATCTAACCAAATATATTGATTTGCACTCTAGTTTTTTTATTTTTTTCATATTTGAAAATTTTAGGCATTTTGGTGAAAACCCTAAATGGATTTTTATTTGCCAATGGGATGTTTGATCATGATTAAATAATAATAATAATAATAATAATAATAATAATGAGCTGTTTTGAGTATTGATTAATTAACATAGAGATTTTTCATTATTTTAAATTAATTTTAAGTAACATTTAATTAAAATAAACTGATAATTTAGAATTTTACATTATTTTTTTTATTTCATAGATACATTAGCATGTGTGGTGTTTATAAAAACACATGTGAAGAGAAAATCTTGCATACAATCTATTTTTTATTTATTTTGATTTTTCTATAACAAATAAAAAATAAAATTTTAGAAAATGGAGTTGTGAAAAAGTTTCCTAAGTTTCTATTTTTTCTATTTTACTAATAAAGATCCTAATAAAAATGATATTATCTCCAGTAAATACAATAATATCTTTTTTCTATGTCACTGATAAGTAAATATTTATTGATAATGCGAACACTAGTGTGGGCAAAGTCCAATTTGATTTGGACAATTTGTCGTCAAGTTGGATCAATATCCAACATATGGTAACACACAAGTACTATAAGTTCATTAATATTAGGTACTCAGTTAAAAAATAATAATCTAACATAAAATAGTTGAGTTGACATTAATGCAGTTGCTGCTATGAAGACATGAAAAAGCACACAGTTGAGTTTTAGAGTTAGGCGAGAAACTCATCCCTTATGCTTGACTATTAAAAATGACTTTGAATGCTGTTGGAATTGAGGTATAGTGGAAGTATAGGTGTAAAAACTAATTGTTCAATGATAAAAACCTTAAAGACAATTCATGGGTATGGATATGGAATTGATCCTCTTCCGGAGGGATCAGACTCGTAGTGCATTGAAGACAATCAAATTTTCTTATAAATTCTTCATAACATTCGTAATTTGATTCTTTAATAGGCAAATAAAATAATGGTATTCCTTTTCTAAACTAAGATGATACAATGCAATGTAGAAACTGAAGGGTTTCCTACAACTAGTTTCTAACCTAATGGATTAGGATCTTAGTCAAAGCCATACATCAGATTGGATACACCAACATTCTAATCTCATTCAAAGAACCTTATCCTTAAGATTTTATCTCTCACTGAATAGTAATCATTTTTTATTTCATTTTCAATGCTATCATTGAATTGAAATTCAAAAGAGTTCAAATGAAAAGGTTATTTTGAATAATTCAAAATAGATGCATGCAATTAAGAGAAAATCTAATTTTATCATCACCTATTTGGGAACCAAAAAATTGTCCCAATCAAAACTTGTATACACCACAAATTGAAATCATTTAAGGGACAACATAGACTTATTAAAAACAATTTGGAATTGATTGATGGATTCACAAACTTTAATCAAATATCCTTGCATTTCAAAATGTTTTTCCCTTTCCCTTATAGATGAGTGATTTTATGGAATTTTATAGCATTTTAATGCTCTAGGGTATAGATCTAAGTAATTTTGAAATTTGTACACAGTTTTAAACTTTTTAAAATGCTGTGGGCCACACATATTTGCAATCAAGATGGTTTTGAGTATTCTCATTAAAATGATAACGATAATTATGATGGTCAAATTAGTGTTTTTTTTTAATCATAAAGGTGAATCCAAAGAAAAAGGTATTGTTTTTGTTGTGAAATTGGTACCATAGAATAATTTTTCATATGTGTGTATGTATGAGTCCCCCTTCTATGGAAACAGTCCTATTGAAGCACTTTCTTGGAATCTCTTCATTTGGGCCTTCCTTGATAATTATATGAAATCCAATCCAATCATTATATTTAGAACAATTTATTTAACTTGGAATCTAATTTTATTTGTTTCAAAGTTTTACATGGGCCGCAAAACTTGATATCATTCAACGGCGAATATCAACCCATTAAAATTGTTGGATTCTTTTATGAATTTTAATTCTTTTCATTAAACATCTATACCTTCTAAAGTGTTTTTCCCATTCAGATGAATGATTTTGTAAATTTTATTAGCATTCTAATTCTTGAAATAAATGAATTTAAGTGACTTTCATATTGTTTACATGATTTTTATACTTTTTTAGAAAGTGCAATTCACACAAGATTTCGATTGAAATGATTGTTGATGTCATAGTTAAACAAATTATGTTAAATACAATGATCGAATTGGATTTCATTTTGATTATTGAGGTGGGCCCAAATAGAGAGGTTCCATGAAAGCATTTTAGTGAAACTAGATCCATAGAAGCTGGGCCTACATACACACATGCACATGAGAATTGTAGCTAGGAGAAGACTAGTACAGAAATTAATTAGGAGATCAGAAGCGGATAAACTTACAAGAGGATATTATATGAAAACCAAACATGCCAAGGCCAAAATCATGATTTACATAAGAAACAGACTTAAAAGTTGGACCACAATCATGGACAAGCTACATAGAAAAAATTTTAGTTGACAGATTGACTACAAATATAATTTTTTTATAATCAGCTGGGATTTATAATTATCAATATGGAAAGAGGAAGTTCCAATATCAATGATTCATAAATCTGTATTCCAAATTTTATAGGCCAAGCTATAATCCATATAATTAATTTGGTTGATTTTTCCTTTCACAAATAAACTGCACTTACAAACATATTAGCTTATGAACTTTGAGAACTATCTGAGCTTTTGGAAGTATATTTTAATATATACAATAATAATCTAGTTGTGTGGTACAAATTTAGTCAGGTGTACAGGCTTTAGTATGATGACCATAGTAAAATTTTGTAGTGATTGTTTATGTAATTTGGGAGGAAACAAGTTGACATGAACCCTCTCTAGAAGCTTCTTGCTGTTTAATTGGCAGGTTTTGGCTGATAAATTTGTGTTGTTATGATAATGTTGCCAATGCTACCATTTTTTTCACGATTTATCTCTGATCTATAATTTTATCTGATGACCTTTTATCTTCACCATTGATCGGCTATAACTTGCAGATATGCTGATAAAAGTTTCTGATATGATCCTTAGTTCAAGATGAACTAAACTGAGGGAATTGTCAGGCTTGAAGAAATTTGCATAACATAGACTGCATGTGCGCATGTGGGTTCAAGAGATTAGCTGTTCATAGGATGGAGCCCCCCTTGTATGCATGTGTCCATGCTTGCAGTGGGGTTGCTTTCTCTGTTGAGCATTATGTGTGTATGTGTACATGTGCCATGCATGTATCCATGTGCGAACATATTATGTTCATGTTTCTGCCGGGTGTTGAGATCATTCATGGGTGGATGGCTTGGTGGGTGGTTGCGTGTGTGCACACATGAACATGTTCACACGATAAATTCTTTTAACAAATTCGCAGTGTCTATTGAGCTTGATTCAAGAACATAATAAAGAAGGCAAACACTGATTACCATGTGGAAGGTTATAGGAATATGGAGGGACAATTTAGTCTGTTCATTACACAACCTGTTGGCTCCACATACAAAATGACCACAACCATGACTGTTGAACTTCCATGGTTTTGGGGTGACGCACCTATCAAAGGATCTCATGGGTCATATTATGTCTCTTCCTTGTGACTCATTAGCAAACAAGACTGATCTGCTACCCTCTGTATTGCCCTGAGGTGCTTGTTCCAGGAATTTCTTTGGTGAAAGGAAACTTGTTTTGGCACATGCATCCAACATGAGTAAATGATTGAGAAATATGGTAGTACTTTGGTTCAGAAGATGGCAAAAGATAACCTAAAAAGCATCCTGTCAGCATTTCGATATGTTTTAATTCTGAGAAACTAAGAAATTTGAGCATTAATCCTTTAAGCCTCTCTATTTTTGACAGTTTTGGCTGAACAACCAGTTCCCACTTTCAACTTAAAAAAATGAAATATTGACCAAATCTGAAGTCAGGTGTTGATTGGCTTCGGAATTGAACGGAAACACAATGAAATTGGCTACTAACTGGTGAATGCTTGCCATTTCTTCATGAATGCTGCTATCTAATTTATTGTGATTCAATCATTTAGAAGAATCATTGCAATTTTTCCTCTAATTTATGACCTTTTTCAGATTATATCACTTGAACCAAAAATTACGGGGTTACAAGAAGCATTGCCAAAATCTGTTGGACTGATTCCATTTGATGGAGGCATTTCAGGTAATCTAGGGCTGTGATAAAAATATTTCCTATGATTGTAATTTCAATTTTTCATCTCTTGAGCAAAATTTTCATGTAGTCATGTCACTTTCTGGTCATTAATTGTTTTCATTGCCTTTTAAATATACACTGTTTATAAGGGTTCTAACTGAAACTATAATTTTAACTTACCTGTTTTAATATTTCTGATTATTTCCTTGCTGCTCCCATCTACAACAAATCACCATTTATTTCCTCAAAGAAGGATTTGAAAGTAGAGTCCCCCCATCCACCCAGAAAACATTATCATCTTGCCTCCCTACAGATGATGGTCTACCTTTCGCTTCAAGGTTGCCATTGGTGAACTAAAATTCGGTGAGGTCCTTAACCTAGGTAGAAGGCACAAGATGGACATTTAGCCAAAGGTTCAAAACCCAGTCCCTACTCCCAATCAGGAAGGTTTTAATGGTTCATTATCCACTTTGCACTGTTTTCTATTTTGTGTCCCTCTTAAATCATGGATTTTGCCTTTAAACTTAAACAAGGATAGATGCTTATGTCAATTGGGTGGGTATCTCAGATGTCGTGGTGCCCTAGATACACACCCAAGCTTCTTGTGCCTCTCCCACTTGATCATTAGAAGGGATGTCAAACAATGAATTCCATTCCTGCATTTCCACATGAGTTTGCGGCTCCTTTATTGGCTAGCTTATACATTTAGATTCATGCCCCTTAACTTGCTATGGTATTTTACAATGGATCCAGCCTTTCTAATATGGTATTAGAGTCAAATCCATTCTATTTGTGTTTTATTTTCCATTTCTGTGATGTCTACATCTCAAGTTGGTTCATTTGTTTGTATTGTTGAGCCTGAACGTGGGAGGAGATGTTATTTTAGATAATCATCTTACATCCCTTAAGAGGCTTGGAGTGTATCTAGGCTATATGTGTGAGGAAGGACCTTCTAAAATGGCTAATCATTTTGAGGGGTAAGCAGCCCATTTAACATGATCTAAACCATCCATCAAGTTGATTTATATTTTGACTTTTGACACTTTGAAACCTATATCAAAAGCAAGTGTTTTAAATCAAATTTGCAAAAGTAAATGATTTCTAAACTCTCCGCTTCTATTTAAACTATGCGGAAGTAAATTATTTCTACATTCTACACTTCCATTTAAAATAAATATCTCATCATGTCCTGTGTCAATATTCCCTCCAGCTACATTTATGTAACACTTCTGCAATTTAATTGTTGACTTCGGGCAACAGCTTCTTGGCAGCAATTTGTACTAAAGAAAATTTCCGAAGACAAGCAAAACTCTTCATAGAATGTCCAGAACTGCTTAATTGCCCCTAGGCATCTTAGGAATTTGTCCAAAACTCTCTTGTGAATTTAACATCAAATGCATCTCTGGAGTACATAGATATTTTGCCAATAAACCATAAATTTAACTGACTTTTCTATGTATTTTTGCTTGTTCTTTAACTATTTTTCATTAGTTGTTTCGTCTTGATTGAATATAAGATATCAACAGGTTGTCAGAAGTTTGTCCAAGAACACCTGAACTGGGGGTCAAAATCAGAACTGAAAGTGGAAACTATTCAAGACCTAAAGGAAATCGGAAGTATATTATATTTGATGGGACTAATTGATGTTATAATGGTGAGACTGTCTAAATTAATTGTGTTCATTGATATATTTACCCTATTTCCTTTGACAAAGATCACATTTTTGGATATGCTATCATCATTTGATTCTCCATGTTTTGCAGTCTAAGAGTGTTAACTTATCACATCCCTAATTTGATCAACTCCTTACAGTTGGGATAGGTTATCCAAAATCATTCTTTCCTTGATCTACAAGTCTATGATGCCTACTAAAATGATCGAAAACCAATGTAATAGGAATCATCATTAGTGTATACCTAAATCGCCTTTTAATGTCCTAGATTATTGCCAAACATCTTCACCCCTAGGAAATCTTTGTTAGTATAACTTTAACACCACTCGTAGCATCCTTGCCTGCTTGGATCAAACTTATATAGCGTACTGATAATGAATTTAAAAACATATATAGATTATAGTCTAAACTTAAACATTCCAGTACATAGCAAACAGTGAAGCTCATGTTCTCTGATATTGTATACATGATCTTGTGAATAAGCCTTCACAGGACCACAATAATCTCCTGCTACACATGACACTCTTTAACCAAAGAAAAATGTCAAGTCATAATTTATATAGGCAACTACTTGGATCTCGTGTGAACTACTAGGGACTTCACCATTTTCTCCAATAATCTGGGAAAATGTTTAAGTTCCGCTGATTTGGCTAATAAAGCTTAGGTTTTGAGATTAAGCCTTGTCAGGTCGTGCTAAGCTAGCTTGTTATCTGGATTGGCCGACCTTGCCAAGTGTCAATTAACTGTTCTGAAATTTCTTCAACTCTTGAAGAGGAGTGGCACTGTAGCTACTACTAGACTAAAGACATGGTTAGATTCACAAGTTTTATGTATGGCATTGATTCACTGGAGTCAAGTGTTTTGAAATAGCTTGTTTCGTTTCACTGTCATCTGACACTTAATTGTCTTACATGTGCAACAGAGAGAAGTTGAAACAACACAGTTCATGCAGATTGCCCCTTGGTTGGGATTGACTCCTGGAACTGATGGGCAAGTGCAGCAAGCTCCAGATGTCAAGGATAGTCCCATTGTCAACCTATTCAAATCTGCAACTGCTGCACTTGAGTCAAATCCCCAATCTCGAAGCCCATCACCTTTCTACGTAATGTCAAAACAAGCAGAAGCTGCTGGTAAATACAACTTTATCATGGTCTACATTCTATCCTTCTGATGCTAAATTTTGATGGTATTCTTTCCAAAGCAATGTTTTTTCAGATTTATTCTTTTGTCACTTTGTAATTGATCTATTGGATTTATGTCTTTATCCATAAATCCAAGGTTGTCTTTTAACGCCACTAAATTATTTCTATCATCTTCCTGTCAAATGGAAATGTGTCTACTGTTGAAGGGGACTTTGTGTGAAATTCTCCATTTAGACCATACCTCTAATTCTAAATGATAGGCTGGAGATGATAAACTGTCCAATATCATTTAAGCCTCACCTTCCATAGTGTGGAGCTTTCTGTCATGTGTGCAGGTTTTTGTCTGTTTTGTGGTAGTGGGAATGGTTGGGAGAAAAGTTTTTGTCTGTTTTGTCTTATTGTTATTGTCATCTAAACCTTTTCATGCCTTGTTGGATTGGGAGAAAAGTTTTGTACTTTTCCCTCTCAGTCAAAGGCCCCACAGAGAAAAAAAGACCATGCTATTTGAATCATTTCCACAAGTTTCCAATTATTGGTGATAATTCTTTGCACTCATCATATGGAAGTTCCCCCATGTTGGAGGCTTGCAGTTACACTTTGTTGATAATTAATTTAAACCAACCTGCAGCAAGTTTGAGCCCAAACCCTCAATAGACTACTGAGAAGAAGCAATGTGTTTCAAAAGTCTTGGGCATGTTTATTATGGCCTTTTACATACATTTGATAAAAAATGGCAGGAAAGAAAAAGTTTATGGTCACTTTCCATTAATTCACTGCTGCATTGAGAGGTAAGGTAAAGTGAATCTTAAGAAATTCCCTTGGAGTGGCCTTTTACCATAAAAAACTGCAGGAAAGTAAGTTTTTCTCAAAAATCATAGTGAAAAAGAGGGGAAACTGCATTTTTTAGCATTTTTACTAGAAAATGGAGACATCTTTTTCCTAGTTGATGTTGCATATTTCCTTACAATTCATCTTCCTCCATTTTTTCCTTGAAATACTCTCAAACTAAACTTGCCTAAAGTGAATCTGAGAGTAAACCAAAAGCAGTTGCTTTTCTTTTCTTGTCCGCTTCCCTAGATAATTGAGGATAAATTTGTAAAAGTAATGGATTTGGGGTGAGCCGGTAGAAGGATAGCAGAGTAGAATCAAGGATGATGATATTTAAATAAATTAAGATCCATTAAGGATGAAATGGATTTTAAATTAATCAAGGAAATCTTTCAATAAGTTTATTAATTCTGTTTATTATCTTGCTTGAGAACCCTAAGAAAAATTTTGTTTCATTTCTATGGTTAAAATTATCAAATCTTGCTTTGGGTTTCAGATTTAGCTGTTGTTTTAAATTGAGAAGTCTTTCATCGGATTCTGGTTGCCTATTCTTTGTTCCTGTTCCAGAACTTATATATGTTTGTTTGCTGCAGATCTGTTGTACAAATCCAACATGCAGACAGGCAGTGTGCTAGAGTACACTCTTGCTTTTACCAGTGCTGCACTGGATAGATGTCATAGTAAATGGAGTGCTGTTCCAAAAACTGGGTTCATTGACATAACAACTTCAAAGGACTTCTATCGTGTCTTCAGTGGGCTTCAATTTGTATGCTGTGACCTTGACATATCACTTGATTTTTAATGCCTTAATCTTCTTCTGTGACTCAAATAGATTCTTCATGGTGAGAGTAAATGAAAACTCTTATAGTTTTCAAATTGAAAAGAAAAGTTAGTGGTGTGGGCCATAAATCTCATGGTTTAAACTTCCTTTTTCAAGATCTGAAATATAGTTGCCATTTACTAGCAATAAACCTTTCAAATATTGTAAAATGGAACAACAACCCTTAGCTTTCAATCCTTTGATTTGTGTTGAGAAATGCCCCCAAACTCATTTGAAGAGAGGTCATCTGAATTTAGGAACACATAAAAAACTAAAAAATAAGGAAATGGAAGAGAGGCCATTTAATTCTCTAATGAGGACAATTTGGTTATTTGGAAAGTGCAGAATTTAAAGTGATTCCTTTTGCCATGAATGAATTCTGTATGCAGCCACTAATAGTCCATTTATTATGACCAAGTAACAGCCTGTTTGGATACTGGAATATAACTTTACCTTTAAAAGCGAAAAGAAATGATGTCAGTAAAAATGAAAATAATGTTAGTGAAATAGTTGATAAAGATAAATAAATAGGCTTTTTTGGAAAATATAGGGTTGATGATGGAAAAAGATAAGTTTGACTGCAGATAAAGGTCAGCTTAGACAGGGTAAATGAATGTCTTCTTAAGTAAAGGGGGAAGAAAAGAAGTTTCCTCTCCCATTTCCTCTTATGCAGACAGCTAGCTGGAACTGACTTGAACTTCCTTCCCAGACCCTGAGTTTGTGGGAGCCTAGGGCTCTATATGCACTTTATGACATTTCTAAAACTGTTAGTAAAAGGCTGTGATATGTGTTCAAAATTTTCCCTGTAAGAATATTACCACTTGCATTATGTCATTAGATGGCATGCATTTTAAAAGATGAGTTATGAAATGCGATCAGAAGAGAGAGATATTGGAATCTATGTCAGAAACATGAGATCAGTCACATCCATGGGTGTGAACCTTACCAGGAAAACGTCTGGACCATCTTGTTCTGAATTAGTCGTCAATTTAACCATCCATGAAAGATATGAAACTGTCATAAGACATCTAATCTTTCTTGAGTTATAGTGGTCTAACATCCATTTAATGAATCATTATGATTTTCTCACTTGAGTAATCATTGCTTGCACCAATCATTATGTGTGCTGTTATTTGACTAAGATATGTGCTTGCAGTGCCATTTGGAGGATTCTTCTCAGGATCCATCAAACAATCGTGAGTCCCTGGGTGATTCGGTAGCCTGGGGTGGCTGTACAATAATATACTTGCTTGGTCAGCAGCTGCATTTTGAGCTCTTTGACTTCTCCTATCAACTCCTCAATGTTGCAGAAGCAGAAAGTGCAGCAGTTACACAAACTTTTGCAGCAGATCGAACAAGGAATGCTAATTATTCGCAGGTAATCATGACATGATACTTGAAAAATGCTTGTGAGATAACCATTTTGCGGCTTCAAACCCTTCTCTAATTTGGTTCTTTATTTGTGAAAGGCCACTTTTTGGCTATATATCAATTGTATTCTGATACTCAGCAGCCTCCATTATGTCTTTGAATTCTTCTCTGACCTGCTGCTAGCCTCTACTTGGTAGCAGTTGCATTTCTACACTGTCAAATCATTCATTGTTTGAGTATTAATTATATTCTTCGCTATGTATTAAGGGATGGGAGAACCTATTAGAATCCATGAAGAAAGCAAGAAGGTTGAACAACCATGTGTTCTCGATGTTGAAGGCATGCTGCCCGCTTGAGGACAAGATAGCATGTGCAATTAAGCAAAGTGGTGCTCCCATGCCTCGAGTCAAGTATGAGAATACAGTTTCTGCATTTGAAACTCTACCACAGAAAGGTGCCTGAACTACCCTCTACATTTGTCTGTTGGCTGAATGCGTGATTTGTGTGGTAAGCTGTCTCTTATAAGGATGCTGGTTCAGCTGTCACCCCACGAAAAGCCCAGTGGGTGTGGCATGTGTCCGACGGGTGGTATCTATCAGATAGTTTTATAAGCTTTTGTAAGTAGTTCAATCGCTTCTTATTTCTGTCTCATGCCGATCAAGATTTTGACGATTTTGCATCATAAAGTGACAAGTTGAAAGTAATTTTTATATTTATTTATTGTCCTTTTTCTTTCTTTTTTAGTGATTTGAATCAAATAAAATCTACAACCTGACACTCATATTTACTACAGTCGTATACAAGATGGTTTTCCATTTTGTCCTTTCTTATTCAAAATAAAATTAAAAATATCTAATCTAACACCATGTTACATAGTTGAATTTAGAAAATATCATATCTGCATACTTGTTCTTAGGTAACAGTCATGATGTTTTAGTCTTTGGGTAGAAAGGGGGATGAAGATTCGATGACAATTAATTAGTACAAGGACAAAGGCAGGACATTCTACGATAGGTCGCCTACTTGCATTTGCAAATTAATGAGCTATAAAGAAAGGAAAGAAATATCATGTAGGTAATCCACTTGGAGGATACTTGGAAAAATCCTTTGCAAGTAAACCGCCTGACTTGTTCAGAGAAGTAATTAAATATCTTACCGTCTGTTGCTGTTTAAAACCGGCCAATTGTTTGAGAATTGGGATGCAATTAAGGCTTAAGAGGAGTACAGAGTCTGGATTGAGTAAAGAAATATCCACCGGTCAATGTTGAATGCTCCACGGTGGTATTGTCTAAAGGCCTACGGTGAATGAGTCAGTCTGGCAGAGTATTAAATACGCCCCCATTGTCTGAAGCCTACAAGACACGTTAGTCGGTGTGATCCTCCTGGGTATTTTGGGTTCGTTTTACATGAGATTTGTAGTTCACATAGTAGTGAGCCCAACAGAATCTGCCGAGAGGAATGGCCAGGAATTCCTAATCGAGATGGGAGTCTTGCAACGGAACAGCCAGTGTCACAAGCAGCACAGAAATTGAATGTTCATCGCGTGTGTAGCGGGATTTTGTTTGTCAAGCGAGAATTGCAATAGATTGCTGAGTTGGTATATGGTTACTTTAAGAAGCCCCTTGATTGTTATTTACTTTTTCATGTTTTCTTCTCAGCCTCACCAAACTTGACTTTATAAACTTTGAACAGAATGAGGAGTGAACTTTCAGATAGAGGAGGGCACTCAAAACTGCTGTGCGATCAGCTGGCGTTAAAAGTTTGATTAGAACAGTCATCACAAGGGTGCGCCAAAGGATCTTCGGTCGCTTTTATTTCAATGACCGGGTCCTCCATCAGATGCTTTGATGAGTGAGAGAAACGAAATATGCCGCCGCTCAAATGAGAGAAGTGAGACGGTGGGAAATGTTCTACATACGCCTATGTCTTTGAGAATGATTGACTGTAATCGTCATCATCGTCATCCTTCACTGTCTCTAGAACGTCTAAATGCAGCCCTTGTGATGAGCTGAGCTGCATGCACTTTTGGACACCCCAAGATGTTTGGCGTTACAAATCATTGGGCGCTGCTGCATGAGAAACTTCTGAAATTAATTAATCCGTCTGAAGAGATTGCTGATATGTAGACCTGCTTAATGGTTCGAATGGGCGGTAGTATTCGATACTAGTTTGGCACAGGCACAGCAACATGACATTTGAAACGCAGCTGCGTTGAGCAATCTCATTCTCTAAGCGCCTGCGTATCAAATCAGAGTCTACCATCTGTTATGATTTCAAAAGTTGATTGTAATTTTTATTGTAGGGTAGGGTAGGGTAGGGTAGGGTAGGGTAGCCTTTGGACGCCAGCTTGTAAAGGCGAATGAAGAGGCCCAACGGTCACCCAGGTTGCGTACCA